>BTHU01000022.1:13718514-13776014 GCA_036184795.1 Tokudaia tokunoshimensis
TCTCAAACTGTACAACACAAATGCCATATCAAGAAAGTCTTTGGGCTGGAGAGGTGGCTCAGCGATTAAGAGCACCAACTGCTCTTCCAAAGGTCCTGAGTTCAAATCCCAGCAACCACATGGTGGCTCACAACCATCCGTAACGAGATCTGACACCCTCTTCTGTTGTGTCTGAAGACAGCTTATAGTGTCCTTACATATAATAAATAAATCTTTTTTTTTAAAAGAACGTCTTTGTATCTACTCCTGATGATGACACACCTTAGGCAAGTTTGGGACACAGAACAAACCAGGAAGAGCAAGGACAACAGGGTCTTGGCTCCCACGGAACTGGTGTGGGAGCCCTAGGCTGTGAAGGGAACTCTAGATCCTGAGAAGCAGAACACAGAATTAGACCGGGGAGTGGTGGCAGGGGAGGGGAGTCTGGTCTTAGTGAAGGCTTGCTGGGCTTGGAGTCCCAAGACCAACAGTGTCACAGTTGGCCGGAGCCCAGCAAGGGAGTTGACTGTTCCAGGGTGCTCAGTCACACAGGTTTGCTCCAAAGAAAATGAAAGAAGGGGAGCAACTCTGGAGACAGAGAGATGACCACTGCTCTCCACTTAGCTGCTGCTGTCCGGCCCCAGTCCCTTCTCTTCCCATCCCCCCATGTACCATGTGAGACTGAGGTTCTGTGAGCTGTGCATTCCCTGTGTCTCTTTCTCTCTGTCTCCCTGTCTCTCTCTGTCTCTTTCTGTTTCTGTTTCTGTGTCTCTCTATGTGTGTGTGTGTGTTTAACTATCTGTCCTCACCTCTTTTGTCTGTGTGTCTGTATCTTCTGTGCTTCCCCCCCCCTTTCTCTCCCTCTTTGTGGGGAGATAGGGGGAGGTCAGGGAAGATACAGAGGATATGGAGCAGAACCAACTCTGAGAGACCACATTCCAGGCCTGCGAACGTCACATCACATTAGCTCAAGGTTGGCAAGCAGAAATTAGGGCTGACATTTGAAAGGGTGATGGATGAGAGACAGAGAGAAGACATGCAGCAATAGTTTCCACACCCCTAACATCTTTGTTGTATTCTGGCATATGGACAGAGGACCTGAATGAAAGCAGCCTCACATGAGGAACGGCTGGTGGCTGGAGGGAACTGGCAGGAATCGAGACTGAGAGTAATTCAGTTTTTCCCATCAGAGCAGGATTTATGCCCAGTTCATGGCCCTTGGAGGAATTTCCCTGGCCTTTCTACTTCGTTGTGAAATTTCTGGCCCGGTATCTCCAAGCAGATGCAAATGTCAGCGGGGAGGGGGTCTGATCCAAAGAGAAGTAACTCTTTGTCTCTCCCTGCAAATTCAAAACAACAAAAAAAAAATCCCGTTTTCGTAAGCATGACTGAATCTGGATCAAAGTCAGAGGTTGGGAGCAGCTGAGGTCTGAGTGAGGGAGGTGGGGCAGAGGCAGAGGTGGAACACCATGTTTGTATTCCAAGAGAACCATGAGTATTTGGGGAGTCCCATCTCTGGATTAGAGACATGATGTGCAAGCAACCATTGCTGTAGGTTTTGGGTGAGGACAAATCCTTTGCAGAAGGCTCGAGTAGGAAGCGCAGGAGGGTTTCTCACTCTGCAGGCAAAGGCTCTGAGTTTTCAGTACCCTTACTCACTTTCATCAAACTGCTCTCAAGTCAGGGCACAGGCAAGCCCTGGATTCGGTTCTGCGCTCAGTCAGGATCTTCATCAGGTAGCCTGTCAGGTCCTAACCAGCTGAGTCCAGAGGCAGAATGGCATGGGGGAGAGCGCAGCCCTCCTAGATGGGCACAGTATGGGTGACCCTGCCCCCAGAGTCCATCAATGCTGCCGGTACAACCAGAGACACTCAGGGACAGCACAACCTGGATGGCTATGTACATGGCTGGGGATTTGAAGATCTCAAGCATGAGCTGCCGCCATCTTTGACAGTTGGCCTGGGGGTCCAGGGGAGCCTCTGTGAGCAGCATGGGGTGCTCCTCGGGGGGGTGTCACACACAACTTGTTGTAGAAGGTGTGGTGCTGTATTAACTCCTTATGATCCATTTGGTGACAGTGCTGATACTTGATGTCTCTCTTGCTCTGGGCTTCGACACCCACATAGGAGTCCTTCTAGCCCAGGCCCACCATTGTGCTCTCAAGGACATGCAACGCCACACAGATTTCAGCTGCTCTAAGTATAGATGACTACTAAGACCTGTACAACACAGAGGGTCCTTAGGAAAACTTAAAACAGCCCACTGAAGAAACACCTGCATGCCCTGTGTTTATTGGGACACCATTCACAACAGCTAAGACACAGACCGACATACAAGTCATAGCCTGAAGAAAAAGGGAGTCTGGGAGATGTCACCATCTAGTGATGAGTGGAGTTTGACTCCTAGAACCCATGGGGGCAGAACAAACTCCTGAAAATTGTCCTCTCATTTACACACCATTGCACGCGCGCGCGCACACACACACACACACACACACACACACAGCAACAATAATAAATATAGGATTTATTATTTAAAGAATAACTTTAGGTGAGGCAAAAGAAAATGGCCCATTTTTAGTTTGATTTTAAATTGATCATACATACTGATTTTTCATAGTTGACATTCCTCAACTATCTAAAATAACCTTTCCCCTAGTTCTGAAAATTTCTGATGAGGGCTTGCCCAGCAGAGTGTCTTCACTGTGAGAAGGAATAGTTATAAAAACAATCTGTATTGAGTGAGCACTTCTTTGAGATCTGTTACCTGACTGTGAAGGACAAGGAAGGCCAGGGCAGAGCCTCCTCATCCAAATTACTTAAGGCTCTTCCTGCCCCGACCCCTGGACCCCTGGACCTGCTCAGGACTGTACTGGAACAGAGAGGTAAGGGGCATGGTATTGGCTTCAAGCTGACAGCTGTTACTTACCAGGCTGGTTCTAATTCCCCACCCTTTCTTCACTGAGTCCAGAAAACATTTTTCTGCTCAGTCTAGTGAGAGGTTTTCTCCTGAATGGATATTGTATTTTGTCAGATGTGTTTTCATAGTAATGACAGCTCATTAGAGCGTTTACTTTGGACGTGTGTTTTGATGGTTAACTTCAACTGTCAACCTGACATAACCTGGAGTCACCTGGAAAGAAAATCTCAGTGAGAGATTGTCTTCATTGAGCTGGCCTTGTGGGCATGTCGTGAGTGGGAGTTGTCTTAAGTTAACTGAGGTAGGAAGACCCAGCCCACTGTGGGTGGCACCATTCCCTAGGCAGAGATTCCTGAACTGTGTAAGGATAGAAAAATTGAGCTGAGACCAAGCAAGCAAGCATGGATGCATTCATTTCTCTCTGCTCTTGACTGTGGTTTTGATGTGACCAACTTTTGAAGCTTGAAGTTTCTGTTTTGACTTTCTTACCATGTTGAACTATAGTCTGGAATTGCAAGCTAAAATAAACCCCCTTCCCCCATACCTCTGTCAGGGTATTTTAATCATAGCAACAGACACGAAACTAGAACATTTATAATTACTGTTACAGAAACAATACAGAGAGATCCATACAGAAGTACCATTTACCCAATATCTCCTGAGGGTAACATCTTATAGTCCCAAAACACAGTATTACAGCCAGGACTTTGTGGTCAGTAGACCCAAGATACAGATCATTTCCATCATCTAAGGGAACATCCCTTGGCATCTGTGCACACTCCCACGTTCCCTCCCACCCATTTTTAAGTTTTCTTTTCCATGTGCTGTATCCTGATACCAAACCCACACATGCTTGGTTACTGCAGCTACTAACAGGTCTCAGAATTGGGCAAATGAATTCTTCCACTTTATCTTTCTTTTTCAAAATTCTAGAACTTTTGCCTTTCCATATACATTTTAGATTATCTTGACTAATGTTTGGCTAACTCTTCTATAAACTCTTCTGCTTTTCTTTACATTATGTATTTATTTGAATGTGGGTATACAAGCATGCAGAGGTCAACTTGCAAGAGTCTGTTCTCTCTTCCCACCATAGGGTCACTGAGGAAGAACTGAACTCAGTAGTCCATCTTGGCACCAACCCCTTACCCACTAAGCTATCTTACCAGCCCCACAGTTTTTATTTTTGTATCATATGCTTATTAGTATTTAGAAACATAACTTGGAGTGCTGGTCTCATATTACTGGACTTATTGATTAATTATAATTTGATGTTGTTTTAAGGTCTTTGGGTTGTCCTGTATAGACAGCTAAGTCATTAAAAGATGGGGACTTTTACTTCTTTCACACACTATACAGCTGTGTGTTGGACACTTGAGAGTGAATTCTCTCACCTTGTTTCCTAGCTTAGGAAACAGCATCCAATCCTTCTGTTAAGTATATTAGGGGGTATAAGAAACTTGTAAACTGTCCTAGAGGGTTTGCTTGTTTTGTTTGAATCAAGACCTCATTATGCATCCTGGCCTGGCCTCAAACTCACAATCTTCCTGTCCCAGCCTCTTGAGTGCTGGAATGTAGGACAGTCATGTGCTCCAAGACCAGCTGTTAATGTTCATTTTCAAATCAACCCAAGACCAGCTGTTAATGTTCATTTTCAAATCAACGAAGGTCGCTTTTATCCCATCTTTATGCCAGTTTTATCGCTAGTAGATGTAGAATTTGATGGAATATCTATTCTATATTACTGATGTACCATGTGATTTTCATTCTTTGGTCTATTAGCACTGTGGTCCAAAACAGTTATTGACCATTCAGTCTGTACTATATCCCTGAAATAAATCATACACTGTCATATTGTCTAATTCTCTCTATATTTTCAGAATTCTGTTTGCAACTGTTTCTCTAAGCATGTCTATAGCTCTGCTCATTGAAGGATATTGTTACGGAAAATATTAAAATGATCCCGCCAAACCTCCTGCCCCACTAGGCCTCAGCACCGTGTCCCAGCGGGGTCCTGCTCAGTGCGAATCTTGCCACCAAGCTATTCTCTCCCAGCTAGCTCCCACAGCATCCCAGCTGTGTTTTCTCTCCGCCATTTACCCCTTTAATCGGCGGACCCAAATTCCAGTAAATCAAAACTCTTAAAGCTTAATTAGGCAATCAGATTTATATATCAGTAATATCACAATTTATAAGATACCAATACAATAACTTAAGAGCCAATTGATAATGATAAAAGCTTTATCCCAATATTTCTAACCTTAAAAAAAATTAGCTATTTTGGCTAGTAGATGCCACACAGGTCCAAGTCTGAAGCCATCTCTGTTCCTTCTCTTCTCCTTCTGCGACCTCCGTCACTCCCAACTCCTAGCTCCGCCTCCCTTTTCCTTTCCAATCACAGGCCTTCCACTGCCCTAATGTGATTGGACATGGAAAATCCTGGCAACAGGATATTGCTGGGTAGTTTTCTGTTTTGCATTGCCCCTGTGCAGTTTTAGTATTTGGGTAAGACATTTTATAAAACACACTGGCCACTGCCCCCTCCTTGTCTGTTTACTGAATGAAATTGTATATAATTGATATTAACTCACTTTTGAAACTCTAGAATTATCCAGGAAGTCATCAAGAACTGGAAGTTAAAAAAAAAAAAAGAACTAGAGGTTTTATTTTGGCTTTATTTTGGTTTATTTTCTTGTAAGCCATTGAATTTATTATTTTTATACGTGTGGTTAGTGGAGGCATTGAACTCTACTTGGATTTAAAAAAAAACATTGTCCCACATGCAGACCTGCCCACGGCCTCTCCCCCATCAGTCATGAGAAGTTTGTCAAACTGGGCTGGAAAGATGGCTCAGCAGTTAAGAGCACTTGATGCTCTTGCAGAGAACTGAAGATCAACTCCCAGCACCAGGTCTGGCTGTTCACAACAGCTTGCAACTCAAGCTGATGCCCTCTTCTGGCTTCCATAGGTGCTCTTCTTGTACTCACGTACACACCCCAACATCGACACATCGATTGAAATAAATCTAAAAAAAAAAAGTCAGCCGACCTAGAAAGAGGTCTCAGCTCTTGACCTTGCTGCTGGTCTCCACTCTCCCATGAGTCTAATCTTTTATATTCCCTACTAGCTTCCTTCCCCTTGGTCTGAATTTATTTGGTGACTCTCTTTTCTGTGTGCATGAGGAATGAGACTTGTCCTTTTTCCTAACGACTGCACTTAGCCCTGTAAATCTCCTGACTCCGTGCCTGTTTAGTTGTGTCTCACTGATGTTCTTTCCGCTATTTCTTCCATTTTGATAAAGTCTGGCCTAGGTCCACGTGAATAAAGCTTCTCCTGTCATTTCTCCATTGCTGATACTTGGTTTATTTCCCCTATGGGCAGGTAACCCACTCTGGAGCAGTTTACTATCTTAGAACTTATCAGGATCTGTTTTGCTGCTTGGGATAGAATCTACTTTAGAGAACATTCTATGGATATTTGAGGATGAAGAGCGTTCTCCATGTTTGGGAGAACAGTTTTATGTCACATTGAGACCCTGCTGATGTGCTTGTCCACATCTTTGATGACTTGCTATCCAGCTTTTATATTAATTGTTAAAACCACTAAAGTCTCTAATGCCCTAGCGTTTGTTTCGTCCTTTAGTTCCTTCTGAGTCTTCCCAGTCTTTAATGAGTTTCTTTTTCTTTGTGTATTTTACCGTTGTCTCATTTCATGCATACATATTTAGGACTGGTGTCTTCATGGTCATTGATTCCTTGGTTATAGAAGGTCTGTGACCTTGGTGAGTTTCTCTGACCTAAAGTCCCCATTCCATTGTGGCAGTGTCTATGTTCCCATTTAACTAAGAGGTTTACACTCAGCCAAATATCAAGTCAAAGAAAGAATTAGTATTTAAACCTAAATAAGGCAGTTTCTAAATCAAAATCTAGTGCTCTTTAGTCATGTAAACTAAGCACCCTATTGTAGAAAATATTTAGCTTCAGTCAGGGGTTTCTATCCTGTCTTTGATTATTCAGCTCACAGATAAAAGTCATACATGACCTTTATATTTATAATAAGCCTTTATGAGCACTAATGCTGGGCATATCTCCACCCTCTATGCTATTAAAATCTATTTCCTCTCAATAACCCCAGGTTACTACTATGTTTCATCTGGGCTGCTCTTAACTCCAGTTGGCCAGCCCTCAGGGCCATGTTTTCTTGACTCCTAACCCATGGTGTCTTTCTTCTTCTCTCCACCTTCTTCTCCCCACCTCGTAGTAGTCCTCCTCTGACCCCAAGCCTGGAAATCGTAAACCCTGCCTAGGTCTTTTCTGCCCAGCTATTGACTGTCTTTATTCACCAGTCAGGGGTAATTTGGGGCAAGGGTCACATAGCTGGTCTCTGGGAACAAATAGTATTTAGCATAGCAAAAGACCAAACCTCAGCAGGATCCCCCTTCCAGTCAGTCAAAAGGAGGTAAATTGGCCCCGCTAGTAAAGACAATTGTCACTAAGTCTATGACCTGAGCTCAATACCCAGGACACACAGTGTGGAAGGAGGAAACAATTCCTTCAAGTTGTCCTCTACACTCATGCTAGACCACGTGCAAACATCTAGACCACCCAACACACGCAATAAACAAGAGTGTACTAAAGAAAACTTTGTTTTTCTTATTTAGTTTTTATTCATAGTCATAGACTTGACTCCGCAATCTAGCTAGACTTGGAGGGGAATGAGGAAAATATGGAACTCCAAGAACTTCAGTGAGATCAGGAATTACAGAGTACTGTGAGCAGATGGGGTAGAGTCGTGGGCACTCTTCTGAGCTATTGAAAGAATGGTCGCAAGTCAAAAGAATTAGAGTTTGTCCACAGTCAGAAATGATAATCTTCTCTCTAATCTTGCCATTCCCAGATCTAAAAGGCTCCACAGTTTCCACCACGCTCATGCTGTCTCTTACCTTCCCAGAGACCACACGCTTGCTATCCTGCAACTCAATCTTGGCAATGAAGATTAAAAATAACACCCCACCACTCAGCTAGGGAGTGCTCAGCTGATAAAATGCTGCAAGCCTGAGGATCTGAGTTTAATCCCCTAGAATCCAGGAGAAGTATAAGCGTAGAGGCATATAGTTGCTGGGAGGCAGATGGTGCTCAGTAGCCAGTTAGCTTAGCTGAGCTGTGAGTTCCATATCCAAAGGGAGACTGTGTAAAAACTAAGGTGGAAGGTGACTAAGGAAGACACCCGACATCAACCTGTGGTCTTTGTATACATTCACAGGCACTTGTGCATGCACCTATTTGCACATACACACACACACACACACACACACACACACACACACACACACACACACACGTTGGCTGGTATGAGCAATTCTGAAATTAACCAATTGGGAAAAAAAGTATGTAGGACCTGCAGGAGAATTTTAAAGATTAAAAATAGGGACTCTGAGTCTGACTGTCCTTGTCAAAGGCAGTATGATGTTGGTACTGTTGGAAAGGGTGCCGTGAGGTGCAGGCTGGTAGAAAGTGTGGCTAGCTCTGCTCCTACATAGTGCCGGAGTCCACCCGCCTTGTAAAAATTGCCAGTTTCAAAATAATGGATGCTTGTGAGTTGGAAGACAATTTGTTATTTGAAAAAAAAAATTCCAAAATGTCTGTTATTTGTTATTCCAAAATAAGTTTCACATAAATGATAGCATTGCATATAAACATTAAACCAAAATGGTGCTACCAACCCAACAGGTAAATTGTATAGGCCTTGCCAAATTATGAAAGTCCTTTTTGAATATGGTATGAATTGCAGATGTCAATGGGAGAAAATCTGACACATTAGACTTCACAGAAAAGTCTATGCCGTTTAAAAAGCCATAGATGCACGCCGTGCCACTATAAAGTAAAACTTGACGCAATCCCTTAGTACAAAAGGACTCACACAAGTCAAGAAAAAGATGGATGACCAAGACTAACCCTGGACTCCAGAGGCCTTGAACGAGTAGTCCACAGAGTAAGGGCCCATGCAAATAGGGCTCAATGCCACCAATTAAAACGCAAATCAAAACAACCACTGCATCCAATCCTATGTACCTATCAGAAGTCTGTTGGAGAGAGTGTGGATAACCTTTTCCATGGAACTGTAACTGGTAAGCAATCGGCAATACAACTTCATTTCTTAGAAATGTATTCTACACAGAGACACTATTGTGGTCATTGTTCCACACATTACACATGGTAATGGAAAACATTTTTTTTAAGATCTGCTATAGATCTACATACATTTTCTCCACACATGAAACTTTTCTTTTGGCAGAATTCTGGAACAAAATTGGATGTGAGTTGCCTGAGTTCCTCTGAAGAGAGAGATGCTGCCTGTTTGAAAGGAATTCATTGTCTGCTTAGAAGGCTGATAGTTCCAGGGGAGATAGATAGTGATACTGAGTTCTGGATGCATAAATACAGAAAACCGCCAGCCTTTCCTGGCTAGGCACGGGCTCTTATTTCTGGGAAAAGAAACAGCATCTCACAATTGCTTCCTCAGGGGACCCGTGGGCAGGAAGGATGCCTTTGTGAAATGTACTGTGGCTTCCCTGCAACAGCTGTGGGTCCCAGGGCCTGGGATGTGCATTTACTCCCTCAGAGACAAGCAAAAATACTTTTCAGATACGGGAGCCAAATCCACTTCAGTGGGGACTGACTTTCCATGGGAAATCTCCATGGTTTGTGGGAGAAATCCTCAGGATCATTCCTTCCAAAGTTCACTAGCAAAGTCATCCAAGGAAATACGAAAAGGTGAGGGGTCTGGAGTCCCAGACTGTGTAGGAAGACAAGATAACGCCTCTCCACTTATTTAGGAAAATTAAAAATAAGATTGTTTTGTCTTGTCACTGTAAAGAAAGCTGAATTTGGGAGGGCAGGACCCAGGGACTTCAGAAGAGTGAGTCTCTGTGGGTTTTCTGGGAAGTGCTATTGCATGGGCATTAAACAAATGAACAAGGATTCCAGGTAGTTGTGTCTGTCAAAGCAGCAGTCTGGCATCTAAAATGCATCCTGATCTTGTTTTCTGTAAGGGAAATTCCTGGCTAGGGTAAACCTCAGCTGATATCCCAGGTCAGGTAACCCCTTCCATCAAAGGCAGGACAATAACTGGGCTTTCTCATTGATTATTCCCGTGTGTGTGTGTGAGTGTGTGTGTGTGTGTGTGTGTGTGTGTTGTATGGGAGGGGGTGTGCACATGGGTACACAGAGGCTGGAGGAAGACACGGGGCTTCCTACTCTCTCATTCTCTGCCTCACAGGCTCTTTCACTGAGCTTGGAACCCGGTCAGCAGCTAGCAATCCCCAGCCATCTTCCTGTTTCTTCTTCCCCCCAAGAATACTAGGGTCATAGGCACACCTATGGCTATTCTCAGCTTGCAGATTTGAACTCAGGTCCTCAGACATCCCTAACAAATGCTCTTACCCACTGAACTATCCTGGCCCTCTCTCTGATTACTTCTGCAGAGGAATTTCGTGTTGGCTAGAGTATCACCTCTTTCTTCCATGGGTGAGGGGTTATTTTCTCTTATACATAACTGACCACCATCTATATTTATGAAAATAATAGCTGACTTCTCATTGAGGTATACACACACACACACACACACACACACACACACACACACACACACACACACGGAAGTGGGGGAAATGGTGAGCACCGGAGTGGGCACCTTCTCGTAAATGAAGACTTGATTTTCCCAATGCCTAACTCTGTGGGTGGGTGAAACTGGAGACCAGGCTGCAGACTGGCGACAATAGTTTTTCTTACCATTCTTCCTAGCCTAACCCCCTCTTATCACATGGCAGGGAATGTGAGACACCTCGGTCTTTTCTATTTATTATTGGGGGGCTCACATGCCACAGTGCACGTGTGCCAGTCAGAGGACGACTGTGGGGGACTCAGTTCCCTCCTCTCATCTTTCCAGGGACTGAACTCAACTTACGAGGCTTTCACTCCAACCGCCTTTATCTGCCCAGGCATATTTCTGGGTCCTGGTTCTTGATTTTTAAGTGGCCCAGCAGTGGTCTTCATTATTTTCAATCGTAACACTCATAAGTTTCAAAGATGTGATTACACCAAGAATTCAGAAATTCAGTACTATAAGGTGAGGAGAACTCTCAGGGAAGGTGGGTCGATGCCAGGATTCATGAATGGGACCCATGACCACTGTAAAGACCTGGGTCAGTTCTGCTGTGAGCTCTTATGGGAAGGGTTAGCAGATCAAAGCTGGTAAGTGTCTCTCCATCCCTGAAGAACATGTCACAGGGCTGGTGCTCAGTGTAGAAGAATTGGGGGGGGGGATGAGTGGGAAGACAAAGTGGAGTGTGGAGAACAGTTAGGCATTGGAAACATCCTTGATGCATGGAATTTTCCAAGGGAAGCTGTTTCTTTCTGATCCTGGTAATTCTGTTCCTCCCGACCCTCCATTTCCCTCCATAAACGCTGAGAACTCCAAACCTACAGGGAGAAGCTGCCATTCACAGTTCTGAAAGCTTCAAGTGGGATCAGACAACCCAGGCAAGTACTCAGGCCTGGTGATTAGGACCAAACACACACAAAGGAAGGGCAAAGCTAACGTTAAGATTAACTTAAAGAGACAATTCGGAGAAAGTGAACTGGAGACAAGCTTGAGACACGACAGTCAGATTTGGAAACTAAAGCAATGTTTCATGTGGCACTGAGGCAAGTTGAATGGCTATGGGCCTGAGAAAGAGTTGATTTGGGTAGGGCAGACATTGCCTTCGTTTCTGAAATAAAGCAATGCAGGAAGATTGTACGTCAAAGCATGAGGATTTTAAAATGTTTTAAACGGGAGACTAAGTATTTTCATTCAGTGAGAAGGAAAATCCAGAGAAATCTGCCATGTTTTCCACTCTTCAACATACATTATACATGTGTGTGTACAGAAGTGTGCAGTGAGTACCACCGTGTGTGAGCATGCAGAAGCCGTTGGAACATACCTGGGCGCTGCCTTGTCACCCTAAAAGAAGGCTTGTCACTGAACTGGAAGCTTGAGTCTTTGCATGGCAGGCCAGTTCGCTCTCAGAATCCACTTGTCTTTAGCTCACAGTATTTGGGTTGTAGCAGTGGTTCTCAAACTTCCTAATGCTGTGAACTTTTAGTCCAAGTCCTTTATGGTTGTTGACCACCCCCTACCAACCATAAAGTTATTTCATTGCTACCCCAATGTAATTTTGCTACTGTTACGAATCATAATGTGAGTATCTGTTTTCCAATGGTCTTAGATGACCCTGTGAATGAGTCATTTGATTTCTGAAGGGGTTGCGGGTGCGACCCACAGGTTGAGAACCCCTGGGTTGCAGGCAATGCAGCCATGCCTGGCTCTTTCCATGGATGTTGTGGATTCTGATTCAGCTCCTCATGCTTTCAGGAGGCATCTGAGCCATCTCCTCAGCTCCCCTCCCCAACTTCTTCCATGTCCCTTTGAGTACCTGTCATCCCGTCTCTAAATCACGTGCTTGCACTGGTCCTGGCCAGTCCAAGTCCTGTTCTTATGTAATGTGTGGTGACTGAGAAGTTAGCTATCTGAGCCCCCTTCCTTCTCTTTCCTCCAACTTGAAGTGTGGTCCTAGTACCTCCTTATACAGTCTATACAGTCAGGGCTTAGTACTGTCTCCCCAATTTGGAGGAGTCTGGTTCTCTGGGGTTGCTTTCCCATCTTTTTAACCTACAATGTAGTCAGAAGCCTCACTCTGCCTCCAGAATCCATTGAGCCCACCCCTTGCTGGAATCCTTCCTTCCCTCCTCCAGGTTGGTCTTGGATGACTGTTCTATTCTGGAAGTTCCCCACCCCGCTCCTTGGAGAGTGTGCTTGCCTTGGCGCTCTATTTTGGATGACTATATCCTTAGGAACTTCCATAGAAAGGCTGAGTCCCTGCATGCCTGAAATATCTTGATTCACCATCAAGCTTGCTTAGCATCTATAGTGGATTCTGGAATGACATGCTCCTGATTGACTGCTCTTCCTTGGGATCTCAAGGGTACCACTCCTTTGTTTTTCTCAACCAGACTAATAACAGTCTTATTATATTAATTTATTAGGGACAGAGGCTGAGGGCGGTGGAGATGGCTTGGTAGGTAAAGTGCTTGTCACACAAGAGGGAGGACCTGAGTTTGGATCCCCAGTACCTGCTTACATATGGTTAGCTTTGTAGTGAACATCTGTAATTCCAAAGCTCTCGCTGTAAAACGGGAGGCAGAAGCAGGTGGTCTGCCATAAACAGAGTGAAACACTGGCTGAGGCAAAGTGGAGGGACATGACCAATAGCAGACATGATCAACAGCAGGCATGACCAACAGCAGGCATGACCAACAGCAGAGTGTATTCTCTGTCTTCTGTTCACATATGTGAGCACGCATACACAGGAACCCACACATACAAGCACACGATTAAGGGAGTAAAAAGGAACAGAAATTTATTAACTCAGCCTTGCTCCTAGTCACACAGGAAAGCCCTAAGGAAAAAGAACTGACCCACTTCCAGGAGCTTTTTATTTTAAATTTCTAATTGAAACATAAAAATCCTACACCTTTATGAGGTACTACGTGATGTTTTGATCCATGCAGGGACTTGGGTTTTCTGTCTCTTTAAACGTGTGTGTGTGTGTGAGTGTAGAACATTTGAAGTCTTCTTTCCCAGATAACTCCAAATACATAATAGACTTGTAGCTGGAGTGTCCCTATGAAGTGCTAGGACACTAGAATCACTGCTGCTACTGATTATGACCTTGAACCATGAACCAGCCTTCCCATGCCCCGCCCCCTTCCCTCCACCTCTCCTGGCAACTGCTGTTCTCTACTTCTCTGAGGTCAGCATTTTTAGATTCCACATGAGTGAGATCATGCAGTTTTGGTCTCTTTCTGTGTCAAGCTTATTTCAATGGATATAATGTTTTCCAGATCCATTCATGTGGCTGCAAACGGCAACTTTTCAGTCTTTCTCCGCATCTCTCATTCTTGGTTATTAAAATATACCATAATCTTCTCTTTTTAATTTTTTTTAAAAAAAATATTCATGCCCACCTCTTCTTCAGAATTTTGCAGAACTATAATATAGTGTGGAAGCCCGGAGATCAGCCACGGGCACGGCTGTTGACCAGAGCAATACTCCTGACCCATCCAACCACATTTTAAGGAACTCTGTCCTCTACCACAACCTCCAGGCTCCTCCAGCGTATGCTCCTACTTGACATCTGAGACCCAGGAGCGCATCACTTGTTCCCAGGCTCCCAGTTAGAGCGGTCACTCTGTGCTCTGATGCTGATTCCCTCCAGGAACCATGTGTCAGTATGCATTGTCTCATGGTGCACATGTGCAGTTGTGTGTGCTGTTACCCATTCCTACCCAAGGTAACTCCAGGGGGAAGGAGTGTGCCTGTCATCTACATCTTGTGGGTCAGAGTCCAGAAAAGAAAGTGGATGATGAACTCACAGCACTGAGAGATCTGAGGAGATGGGCAAAGTTCTTTTCCAGGAAAACCGGATTGCCAGCACTCGTGTAAAAGCCTGGTGCAGTGGAACATGCCTATAATCCCAGCCCTGGGGGTGTAGAGACAGAAGGATTCCTGGAGCCCACTGGCCATCCAGCCTTGCTATGCTCCAGGTTCAATGAAGGCTGTGTCTCAAAAACTAAAGTGGAGAAAGATAGGAGACGATTCCCAAGACTGACCCCTGGCCTCCACACACAAGTGTGTGCGCATGTGCACACTGATATATGCACATACATATATGTACACACATCACTGAGCTCCACCCCAAAGGTGACGATCTAAGCGCATACTGTCTTCTTTTCTCAGGCATCAGTGACAAGAACTGAACTCTTATTCTTTTCTTCTAGAATCTGAACAAAGTAAAATCACCCTCTTGGGTGATTCCTTGATGAAGTTCTAGCTTGTTTTTTTTGGGGGGGGGGCGGGGTTCTTGTACTAAGAACTTCTGCCTGCTTTGGAAGGCTTGCTGTCCAACAACAGCTGTGCATCCATTTGGTGAGAGGCATTATGGAGAGTGGACCGTGGTCATGGGGCCCATGAGGACATGAAGCACAAATGGTTGCTGGGGACAGCAGTTGGCTTTCCGGCACTGGGCTTCAGGTATCTGATGTGGCTGGGCCAGGAGATGTGAACCTAGAAGTGAGGCCTTTAGCTGAAAAGGAAGGGTCTTTGGTGGGTCTACACTAGTCCTGTTCTGGTGGCCTATTCATACAGAGAGACAGCTGCAGGCCTGAGAGTGTATCCTGGCATGGTGTCTGAACCCCTTCTCCTAGTTCATGCTTGGGGTACTCCGAAATCTAGAATTCCCTGACCAAACATGTCACCCATGGATGCCAAGCATTCCTCTAGATTTCTTCTGGAGGGCTGGCTACTTGTCCAGTGAGCACCCAAGGCCCAAAACATAGGTTAATATGGGTGTGTAAGTGGAAGTTGAATATACAGATGTCTACATGCATGGCCTGAATACCTGGCTCCCTAAGGGCCTGAGTGCCTAGGTACAGAGGGACCTCCTTGGGTTGACGCTAGGCTGGGACCAAGGCTTTTAGCTATTTATGCTTGCACTTTGAGGGCCATCCTCTGTGGTGAGTGAGGGGTGGTTTGGGTGGTCCTGGCTCAGGAAATTGTGAGCTTTGGGAGAACACTTAAACTTCATGGTCCAATCTTCATCACAGAGACAAAGTGCCTAATGAAGGAGTTGGCTAGATCAGCTCTGACATCTGTGGTACTTTGTCCCTGGGTGATAAATTAGAGCTGGTATCACATAAGTAGAGAGTGGTTACAAGTGGTTCAAGTCGTTGCTATGGATGGAGGGAGCAGGCTTCCAGAGTGTTAAGAGCTCTTATCCAGGCTCCACCCGTTGCTTAGTGTACCTAAGGTCTCTAATCTCCACATCTCCTTTCCAAGTACTGTGAACAGCACGAGGGGCATTGTGTAGAATAAATCAACCAGAATAGCAGGGAAATTTAAGCTTGCCATTCTTAAAGAAAAAGCTTTGCATCAGTAAAAAACAAACAAACAAACAAACAAAAACCAACCGCTAAGTGGCTGAGAAAAGAAAAGCTAGATTTCCTCCCACAGAAGAGGAAGCAATCCATCCAGGAAAGACTCCTGGGAACTTCACCCTGACCTGTCTAAGTGGGAGTATGCATGCATGTGGTCCTCCAGCTCCTGGGTTCCTCCAGGGGAGCCTGGAAAAGCCCCGTCCCTCATATGTGTGCTTCCAATCTGTGTGTGGAAGAGGGCTGAGTCTGTTTTGCTGTCCATGAGCTGTAGCTCATCCCCCAACTCCTCACACCCCCTAATCCAGATGAGGTGATTTAATGTCTTCTTCAGGTCAGTTGCTTTCTGAGAATCTGATAGTATCTGGGGAAGACATCAGGATGACTTCCTCAAAATTTGATGGGAATAACGGCCTTTGGATTTCCCCTAAGAATTGAGAGGGGATATTTTTCTCTTGTTAGCAGAACAAGAAAGCAGGAGTGGGGGTGGGGGATAAAAAAAGACCAGGAGAGGGGAAAGGAAAAGAAAAGAAAGTAAAAGAAAGTATCCATATAAGAAAGAAGGCATGAGCACAGGGAGGGGGAAAGGAGGGAGGGAGAAAGGGAGGACAAAAGGAGGGGAGGGGGGAAGAGAGGGGAGGGGAGGTAAGGGAAGGGAAGGGAAGGGAAGGGAAGGGAAGGGAAGGGAAGGGAAGGGAAGGGAAGGGGAGAAACTTCCACCTGACCATGCCATACCACCCCGAACTCGCCTGATCTTGAAAGCTTCTTGGGCAGGAGAGCTTGCCTTCCGCGTTGTGCTTGTAGGAAGGAGACCCCAGACCTTTGGCCTGTGCTTCAGCACAGCGTGAGGGTCTCCTGCAGGCATTGGGCCGCAGATAAAAGAAGTGCAAATGACATTTCCAAATCAGAAAAATCAGTTGCTGAAACTGGAGAGACACGCTTGGTGTGTAAACACCGTGGGTGATGTACTTGCTGTGCAAGAGGGAGGGTCTGAGTTTATGCTCAGCACCAGCATGCCAGGGGTGGTGTGTGGCCTGGAATCTCAGGGTCATGGAGGCTGAAACAAAGGAAGCCCTAGGGCTGACTCACTGACCGGCCAGCCTAGCCCACTCAGCAAGCTCCAGGCCAGTGAGAGACACTGTCTCAAAACACAAGGTGAACACTGTCCTGAAGAACACCCCAATGCTGACCTCTAGACTACACTTACACACACAGGTATGTGACCACTGTGCATACACACGTGAATATGTGCTCTGTCTTAGAAACTTATTTTTTATTCTTTAAATTTTTTAAATTATATTAATGCACACGTGTCTTCACGGGGATGTGTGTGTGTGTGTGTGTGTGTGTGTGTGTGTGTGTGTTAAATGAGCAAAGGACAAGTTGCAAGCTCGTACCTACAGTATGCGGTCGGTATTCTGATGTTCCTTGTGTGAATTCTCTGGTTGAGTTACTGGATTTAAAAGGTGAGCTCATTCCCTGTGTCTACGCATGGCTGCTGCTCTCCTCGGAGCACACATCAGTAGCTGGGCATCAACTGTGAGGCAAGTATGAGCTGGTTCCACACGGAGCACAGGGGACAAAGGGTAATGTCAGGAAGAGCACATCATAAACAACCTGGTCGAATACATGTGTAAATTCTTCCTTCTGGGATTGCTCACCAGACCCGGCCCCTCCCTTGAGGATCTGTAGAGAATCAGTGGTCATTGGAAGAGGCAGAGACATTTTCTTTAGTATTAGAGTCACTGGGGAGTTGTCCATGCCTCTGCCAATAAGCCCTGATCCGTGCTCTTGTTAGCAATTCTAACTAAACTCGTTGAGTCAACCCCCTACCCCTAAAAAAGAAGTACTGGAGAAGGGAAGGGGATCTCTGTGGGAGTAAGAGGGGGCCAAGAGAGGATAATAGGGGATGACTGTGATGGAAATACATTATATACACATATAAAATGTCATCATGAAGTCCGTTATTATGTGTGATTAATGTATGCTAATAAAAAGCATCCAAAAGAAACAATTTCTCACCCTAGAATTCATTACAGAATACCCACCTGAAGGGCTGGGGTCGGAACTGGGGCTTGCCTCTGTGGCCCTCTCAGGGGAGCACCTACATAGTATAGACTCTACGCATCAGGCCCAGTCTTGGATCCCAGGGAGGCAGCCATGTGTGTGTGAAGCTCCCACACACCCCACACCCCACAGTCTGTCAGCACACACACACAAGGCTCTTTAGTTCCTGATAAGGACGCTGAAAGGCAGCCACTGCCAACCCCCACTTCATTCAGAAAGAGCCAAGGCCAGACGCATTCATGCCTCAGAGAGGTTAGCTTGAGAGCCCAGAGTTCTGGGTCTGAACTTCATCCACGTGACTCCCGGGCTCTGCAAGCCTGCAAACTTGTGCTCTGAGCTCAGATTTCCTGCTGCGGGAGATAGAGATAAAATGTTACAGGGCGGGAGAGATGGCTTAGTCGGTAGAGTGCTTGCCTGCAAGCATGAAGACAGGAGTTCAGATCCTCAGAACCCCCATAAAGGACGAGACACAGTGGTAGTTGCTATCCATGGACATGGCTGGCTGGGTACAGCTTCAGTGAGAAACAAGGAAGTCAAGACACTGATAAAGACCACAGAGCTCCTAAGCAACTCAATGTGAAGCCCTATCTCTGCATCCCTGATACCACAGCTCATCCGCTGGCCGTGGGTTTCGGTGGAAGTCAGCAGCACCCAGGCTGGCTTTATTTTGTCTAGCATTAGAATATGCACAAACAGATGCTGGGAGCCACTCTTCTTAGTAGGGACCATGGCTGCACCAAGCCATCTTGTGTAGGGGACTTCTGTCACAGATTTAACAGGACATCATGGCTGTGTATGGATAGCCAGGTGCCATCTGGGTCCGTCTGGACCAGGATAAGTATTTTAAAAACCAAAGCATCTGATGGATGTAGAAGGAAAAAGCTTTACTGAGCATTTTTTTAAGTGTCCAGTAATTCAATACTTTCATTTTGATGTTTTCTTCCTTTTAAATTAAGCCAATCTGAGCTGAAGGGTTTTCTATCCACATCAAGGTCATGACCGCACATGTTACGTGTTTGTTCCATCCCGTTCCTGGATACTTCTGTCTCCTAGTCCTTGACTGAGATGGTCAATCCCTCAGCCCACAAGGATTCCTCTTGAGCTCCCATTAATGAGTCCATCTGTGAGAAGGGGACCCTTGTGATATTGGGGAGGGCTCACCTGTGTTCTGTGCTGTTCCCACTCACTCCCGGGACAGTGTCCCCACAAGTCTGGGTGCCTCCTGCATGTGGCTCCCAAGTCCTTTCTCATCCACTGCAGATAGTCTCACTCAAAGCCTCTGCTCCCTGAAGTTGCTCTGGTCCCCTTTATCATCATTTGAGCAGCAGGGTTCCCAGCAGGAGTGCCCACTCTAAAACTCCCCAAGTTCTCTTGCTTGCCCATCTTCCCTGACAGCAAGCTCAGACCACAGCCAGGCTGCTGGGCCTGTGCACCAGCCCTCCACAGAGCCTGGACCCTCTGTGAGCTCAGGAAATGTCAGCTGAGTGAAGGAAGGAGTCCACTCAGCAATAGCAAACGTTCTCTCGCAAAGTGTGTCTTTCATTCTTCCTGGACTGGACCATGGCCGTATCCTCCAGCCATCTGCCTGCTGCTCTGGGGAGCTCAGGGTCAGGGTTACCTTGTTCTGAAATGATAAACAGGGGTGGTTCTGTGTGCTTGCTGTGTGCTCGTTTTTTTCTTAACATAGTTTGTTCCAGAGCATTCGTGTGCTCATTTATGAGTTGACGTATTTTATAAGCTGTGAATACTTATTACCTATCAATTCACTTATGCATATGTGTGCATGGCCACATGAGTGTGTGTGTGTGTGTGTGTGTGTGTGTGTGTAAGGTTAGACACTTGAGGAATAAGATGACAACCTCAGATGTCATTATCTTAGGTATCATCTACATTAAATTAATTAATTAATTAATTAATTAATTAATTAATTAATTAATTAAGACAGGATTTCTCAGTGGCCTAGAACTCAACTAGTAGGCTAGGCTACCTGGCTGGTCAATGAATCTCAAAGATCCCCCTGCCTCTACCTCCCTGGATTATAGCTGTCCATCACCCCCACATAAGTTCCACAGGGCCCCAGCACTGACAAGAACAAGTGGGCAAAGACTCCTTCTCCTGCCCAAGAAGCTATCTGCAGTCACATCTTCTGACAAAGGGGAAACCAATTTTCTCCAGTGGAGTCTCACAGGGTATAGTAACCACATCTTGTGGCAGGCCCCATGCCCGGGAGGAGTTTACCAACACAAAATAACTCAGTGGCGGTTTTGTAGGTTTTTGTGGGGAGGGAGGGGGCCTCACATTGCTTTGTTTCAGGTTTTTTTGTTTGTTTGTTTTTGTTTTTTGGTCTGTTTGGTCTTCTTGATCAGTTTGACTTTTGTTTTTGGGGTTTTTTTTGGGGGGGTGTGACAGTGTGTGTGTGAGTGTTGCATTTTGTTATTTTTTTTATTTTATTTTTTTATTTTATTTATTTTTTTATAGAGAAAGAAAAAATATAAATGGGTGGCTAGGGAGTATCTGGGAAGAATTGGGAAAGGGGAAATATGACCAAAATATATTTTAAGAAATTTTTTCAATAAAAGCAAGTTTTAAAAAGTAGAAATAAACTCACCATACTCAAAACAAAAACAACATAAACGCACCATGCCTGGCTTTGGAGCTCTTTCTTGGGCTTAGTCTCAGATGCTTATGTTTGCAAGGCAAACACTTAGCTAACATCTATCTCCCAGAACAGAACCTGAATACTTATTTATAAGAAATGCACATTTTAAAATCTGTGTCCAGACACTATAGAGATGGCTTTAATTATCTTCAGCATCACGAACACCGCAGGCAAGCAGACTGAATTATGCATGCAGATGAAGAATTTGCCTGTATTAGACATAAACTCATGAGTATGGTCATGTTCCACCAGCACACACACTTAGAATTGTGGAGAAAAATATGCAAATATCCGAATGAGGCTGCTGAAGGGGCTAAGGAGGGTCACAGCCTATCACTGATGACCCACAAGCCACCGGAAAACTCCTAATGGCTGAGGAGCTGTACCTCTAGTCTCAGAGAGAGTTTTCAAACTTTCCTCAGTGTCAGCAAGATGGCTCAGTGAGGACAGGGGAGCCTGCCACAAACCTGGCCTCCTGGGTTTAATCCCCTGAGACCCACTGGGTAGAAGGCTGAGACCTGATTCTTTTGGGTGGTCCTCTGTTCTCTATGAATGTGCCTTTGTGCTTGTGCATACAATACATACACCCAAATAAATAAATGAACATAAAAAAATAAAATAAATAAAACCCCTTTCCCCAACCACACGCACACTGAAGGGCTTTGGATGGTTGACAGCTGAGTTTCAGATGACCCCACAGGTCTCAGCCCACCCAGTGTCCCATGGTTCCACTCTCCTCTGGGCAACCTTGGCAGCGAGGGAAGCAGCCATTCCCTCTCAGATTGCAGACTCCAAACCTTTATTTTGCCAACATATATTTTTCTAGAAAACAAACTTCCCAAAGCAACCACAGCATGTAGCCTAATCAGCACTTGCACAATCCTTGTTTCTCTTGCTGCTTGTCTGACAGGAAGCCTGAGGGAGAGCAGGAGGCTTATCAGACCCTTCATGAGGCAGTTCACTGCCTGGTACTAAGGCCCCATCTGTTTCCCAGGCCAGGCCTGTGGTGAGCGTACATGGACCCTAAGACCAGGCCTCACAGCTTCCCACTGCTGACTAAACTGTGTTCCTGAGGTCTGTTGTAGTTAGTCCTTCTGTGCGGTGGGGGGCGTACTAAGGACTGAACTCAGGGCCTCTGATATGCTAGGCAAGTGCTCAAACAGCTCTCTCTCTCTCTCTCTCTCTCTCTCTCTCTCTCTCTCTCTTCCTCCTCCTCCTCCTTCTCCTCCTTTCCTTTCATCTATGTATGTATGTATGTATGTATGTATGTATGTATGTATGTATGTATCTATCTATCTATCTACAGATCTAAGTATCTATCTATATATCTATATATCTACCAAGCCAGCCATCTATCTATCTATCTATCTATCTATCTATCTATCTATCTATCTATCTATCTATCTATCTATCTATCTACAGATCTAAGTATCTATCTATGTATCTATATATCTACCAAGCCATCCATCCATCTATCTATCTATCTATCTATCTATCTATCTATCTATCTATCTATAGATCTAAGTATCTATCTATGTATCTATATATCTACCAAGCCATCCATCTATCTATCTATCTATCTATCTATCTATCTATCTATCTATCTATCTATCTATCTATCTATAGATCTAAGTATCTATCTATATATCTATATATCTACCAAGCCATCTATCTATCTATCTATCTATCTATCTATCTATCTATCTATCTATCTATCTATCTATCTATCTATCTATCTATCTATCTATAGATCTAAGTATCTATCTATGTATCTATATATCTACCAAGCCATCTATCTATCTATCTATCTATCTATCTATCTATCTATCTATCTATCTATCTATCTATCTATCTATCTATCTATCTATCTATAGATCTAAGTATCTATCTATGTATCTATATATCTACCAAGCCAGCCATCTATCTATCTATCTATCATGTGTGTGGTGTGGTTCGTGCCTGTCTTAGTCAGGGTTTCTATTCCTGCACCAACATCATAACCAAGAAGCAAGTTAGGGAGGAAAATGTTTATTCTGCTTACACTTCCACACTGCTGTTCATCACCAAAGGAAGTCAGGACAGGTACTCACACAGGGCAGGAACTTGGAGGCAGGAGCTGATGCAGAGGCCATGAAGGGGTGCTGCTTACTGGCTTGCTTCCCCTGGCTTGCTCAGCTTGCTTTCTCATGGACCCCAGGACTACCAACCCAGAGATGGCACCACCCACAATGGGCTGGTCCCTCCCCCCTTGATCACTAATTGAGAAAATGCCTTACAACTAGATCTCATGGAGGCACTTCCTCAAGGGAGGATCCTTTCTCTGTGATAACCCCAGTTTATGTCAAGTTGACACACAAAATTAGTCAGCACAGTGCCTATATGTACATGTGAGTATGGTTGTACATGCCTTATGCACACATATGCAGAGCGTGAATGAGGGCATTGGATGTCTTACTCTATTACTCTCTGCCTTATTCTCCTGAGACAAGGTCTCTCCTGAACCCGAAATGGCAACTTATACTAGGCTCGCAGGCCATCAGACTTCTGCGATACCTCTTTGCTGTAGTTTTCTGGAGGCATCTTTGGAATTTTGGAGGATGCTGCGGTGTCTCCTGCATACCGTTCTGGGGTGCATGGGGCTGTCTGTACCTGCAGATGAGGTAAGGATCACTGCAGGGGGGGGGGCAGAGTGAAGGGCCCTGAGTCACCAAGTCTCTTTTGTCCCCAGGTACATCTCTGATGAGGATGGCAGTCCTGATAGCCTAGGAAATGCCTGCAGGTGGTTTATCCTCACTTGGACTAAGGCACCCAAGTTCCACTGAGTCATCCGACCAAAACTCACTGCGCTCCACATCCGCTCAGCCATGCCCTGGCTGCTTTAAGGAGGTCTCGGTATTCACAGTGTGAATAGGATGAACATTCTCTCAAAGTTCAAGCCGCTGGGAAATTTCTAAATATTCAGTTTTTAAAACCAAACATCCGATTTCAGAGCTCACAAGTTCTGTGTTCCACATAGTTCTGGGACCAAAACGCAGGTCACTCTGGGTCAGTTTTAGAGAGGAAGGCTTTTCCTCCCTGTGGTCAGTGTGTTCCTCATTTCTGAGGCTCCCCTGGAATGACCTTCACTGTTGACATTTCCACCAGTATCTGATGCACAACCGCATAGCTGTCCCAGCATGAGGGAGGCTTCTCTGCTGCCTCTGCCTCCTCTTTCTGAGTCCTCACTGCACTGCTGCTCCAGCTATGGCAAGAACAGGTTTCCTCCTGCCCGCTGCAGACTCTTCCAACATCTACCCACTCTCCGGTCCCGAGACCTTTAGCATTTGTAATGGCTCGTCACAGGGGCATTCTCCCATCCTTATGTCCTGCACATCAGTAGTACTGCATTCTAAGTCATGACAGAGTGTGTACAAAACACAACCGTCATGTTTTATCGCCAAGGATCACAACGGCACATCCCGCAGCTCCTGTGACTGGCAGTGAAGTGCCTCGGCACCACACACATGTGACAGTGCTGTGTGATATCACAAAAGAACTTCCGTTGTTGGCTCTGTGTCACTGACCTGAAAGTCCTCATGAAAGGCCCATGACTCTATGTCATTCTGGATGGTTTATAAACTGCAGAAGCTTATAGTCTTACAATTTTGGAGGCTCCGTGTGCTAGATCCACCTCTGGCTAACGTGTCCATTCTGAGCCCTAAGCTCTCAGCTGTGTGTTCACTTGAAGCTAGGCTGACCCACCTCTGCTGAGACACCCCCAGAGGCCATGTCTGGGTCTTACTTGCTTTTTATCATTCTGGCATTATAAGGCATGTTGGGTGCAAAATTAAACTTATTAAGTACATAAGGGAACTGGAGAATAAAGGAAAGTCAGTAGATATGAAGTGTTCCACCATATCCTGTAACTCCAGATCCAGGGAACCCAACACTCTCTTCTGATCTCTTCAGGCACTGTGTTCACACACACACACACACACACACACACACACACACACACACTTTCTTTTAATATTTGAAAAAATTAAGAAAGACAAAGTTTCTTTAAAATGAACCAAAGATGGAGAGAAGGCATAAAAACAGAAGGGGCAGGAAGTGATGAGGAAAGGGAGGTAAGAGGAAAGGATGGGGAGATGGGAAGGAAGATGGAAGAATGGGGAGGGAGATGGGAAGGATGGGGAGGGAGATGGGAAAGATGGGGGAAGATGGGAAGGATGGGGGGAGATGGGAAGGATGGGGGGAAATGGGAAGGATGGGGAGGGAGATGGGAAGGATGGGGAGGGAGATGGGAAGGATAGGGGAGAGATGGGAAGGATGGGGAGGGAGATGGGAAGGATAGGGGAGAGATGGGAAGGATGGGGAGGGAGATGGGAAGGATGAGGGGGAGATGGGAAGGATGGGGAGGGAGATGGGAAGGATGGGGAGGGAAATGGGAAGGATGGGGGAGATGCTGTGTTCTCACCAGCTCCTCTCCAGAACAGGCATGGAACTTTGTGGTTTCACATGTATTTTGAACTGAGTTAAAGTGAAATGACAAAGATTAAATCCCACATCAAGTGTTCCCAGTTTCAGTTTTAATGAGTTGCACACCAGTCTCCCCACATTCTAGGGATCCATACCAGATCCCCAGTGGATGCTAACAACCTTCAGACAGTATCCAACCCTCTAGATACCATGTCACATCCTGTATATACAAACCTGTACTAAGTCTAATTTGTGAATTGGACACAGGAGATTAAAAGCATTACCAACAACACAGAACAATTAGAACAACGCAGCCATGTTCAGTGTCTGAGGAATTGGTTCTGGAGGGTATGGGTGCCAAAATCCACAGGAGTCCAGTTCCTTATTAAACCTGGAACGCTGTTGAACCTGTTCACATCTTTCCATGTCCCTCAAACCATCTTCTGTTATTCATGAAATGAAACAATATAAATTTTATGCAAAGCATGGCTGTGCTATATTGTTTAAAGAATAATGACAAGAAAATGTTCTGTATATATTCAAAATAGATGAAGTTTCTTTAAAAAGTATGTTTCTCATCTAAGAATGGAGTATGTGGAAGTTGCGGGTGTGGTGGTCAGCAGTACTCTAAATAAAAGTTATACAAATATGGCCTCTTTCTCTTGTCTCAATATATTATATTTCATTTTCTCACATATTACTTTACTTATCTGAATGGCTATCTTGTACCTTGGATAAATAAATACCAATAAAAATAAAATAAGATTTATTTGGACAAAAGTACAGTTGTAATCTGATGACTCAGAGGACACCATCGTTCCTAGTAAGAGGGTTGTGTATACATCACAGACGTGGAGGGTAGTATATACACCACAGATACAGAAGGCAAGGTATACATCACAGACATGAAGGGTAGTATATATACCACAGACATGAAGGGTAGTATATACACCACAGATATGGTGAGCAGTGTATATATCACAGACACAAAGGGTAGTATATACACCACAGATACAGAGGGCAGTATATACATCACAGACACAAAGGGTAATATATACACCACAGATATGGAGGGCAGTATATACATTACAGACACAAAGGATAGTATATACACCACAGATACGGAGGGCAGTGTATACATCACAGATATGCTAAACAAAACAAAGAGACAGTTCACATATTAGATGGGACAAACTGGGATGTCATCCCACTACAGAGAAATGCATGTAAATAAACACATGAACTGTTTATTCTAAAGCTTTCCATAGTTCCATGGGTTACTGAAACTATGAAAAAGTAAATTTTAGGTATGAGGTGAGGTATTACTGTAGATAGATCAATACTTTCCTGTGTCTCAGAGTTTCATTAATGTTAATGATGGAAGAGTTAACTTACTAAACAGAAATACCCCAGATTACGTGCTTGAGTGTAGATTCCAACCCTCTGGATCCAGGTTATGCACAGAAAGAATGGGATGGGCTGGAGAAGGCTCTAAGCCAGCTGCCTGGAATTAAAGATCGTACGTTTTCCTACCCTCCTTATTAGAGATGGCTACCTAATTGGTACTTCCAGTGCAAAATGAAAGAGTAGGTAACATTGCAGAGACCATCAGGATTAGAGCAGCACACGGGGCCATGTGCAGACCTCTGTGAGTACAGCACTGTGCCTGCGTGGATTGTGAGCCCCTGCAAAAGGCCTTCCGATTCATCTGTTCTGTGTTCTTGGTGCTAGGTCATCTCCGATACAGAGTTTTCTGGTTTTGCTTGTCTTATTGTCACCTTTCTTGGAATGGTCATCACCACTGCATCCCGAGAAAGGAAGGACCAGATAGCTGTAGGAAGCAGTGGAGAAGAAGCCTGGTCTTCCTGTTCCTGGATCCGGTGTGCAGAGTAGCTGGGCGGTCACCGGGCTGCAACCAGGTCTGTGTGCCCAAGAATTCCCCATGAACCTTGCTTCGATCATACCCTGAGCAGGCATGCAGGATAGGGCTGCTCTGGGCAACTAAGGCACAATCTGCTTTTCCTTTCTGCTGCATATGTCAGCTTTGCAGGTGAAGGGAGGGAAGCGCAGACCCTAAGGGGCAGCTCTACCCACCCCCTCCCACCCCCCAGCCCCCAGCCTCCTGCCATTCACATCACACCAGTTTGTGGGTCCCAGTACAGCACAGCCAGAGAGACCAGATGTGCCTGGCAACCATTCCTGGGGGGCAGCAGGGTTACCCTTCACCTTATGCTTTACCTGGTGTCCAGCAACAGAGGAATGACCAGAGAAAATGTGGGAAAGGGCTGAAGAGACCGCCCAGAAGCCAGAAGCACTTACTGATCTGACAAAGGACCCAAATTCAGTCCCCAGCAACCACGTTTTGAGTTGCTCAGAATTAAATGCCTGTAATACCCACATAGACACACACACATATGCACACACACACACACACTTAAAAACAAAACATGTATAATGAACATACCCAATAGATTTTTTTTTTGCCACAAGAAAGAGTGAAATCATGATATTTGCAGTAAATGGATGCAGCTGAAGATCATCACAGGAGGGCAATTAAACCAGTCTCAGAAAGACAAAGGTCATATGGAGTCCCTAGGGCTTATGCACATACATAAAACCATGTATATATATATGGCATGCAAGTAGAAATGGAACTGTTGGTCTTCTGGCCGCTATTGGCACCAGGGAGCCAGGCAGCTCTACAGCCTTCTGTGCACAGCCTGCCAGGAGAGAGTGATCTCCCCGCAGGGCTTTCACTTCTGAGTGTGGAGGTGAGATCTCCACCTTCTCTCTGGAGGGGAACAGCTAGGAGCACACGGGGCATATGATCAGTGGAGCTGCTGGGACAGGAGTCTTCCTGCTGCCATTTGCAGCAAGGAAACAGGCAGCTCCACAGCCTTCTGTGCACAGCCTGCCAGGAGAGAGTTGGTCTCCCAGGAGTACAGACACAGGCCTACAGGCCCATAGGACAGACAAGCTCCAGCCAGAGACACCAAGACCAACTAACACCAGAGATAACCACATGGCAAAAGGCAAGCACAAGAACCCTACCAACAGAAACCAAGGCTACTTGGCAATATCAGAGCCCAGTTCTCCCACCACAGCAAGTCCCGGATACCCCAACACACCGGAAAAGCAAGACTTGGATTTAAAGTCTCATCTCACTATGCTGATAGAGGACTTCAAGAAGGACATAAATAACTCCCTTAAAGAAATACAGAACAACATGAGTCAACAGGTAGAGGCCCTTAAAAAAGACACACAAAAATCCCTTAAAGAATTACAGGAAAACACAAACAAACAAGTGAAGGAACTGAACAAAACCATCCAGGATCTAAAAATGAAAGTAGAAACAATAAAGAAATCACCAAGTGAGACATCTTTGGAGATAGAAAATCTTGGAAAGAATTCAGGAGTCATAGATGCAAGCATCAACAACAGAATACAAGAGATAGAAGAAAGAATCTCAGGAACTGAGATAGAAAACATTGACTCAACAGTCAAAGAAAATGCAAAAAGCTTCTGAGCCAAAACATCCAGGAAATCCAGGACACAATGAGAAGACCAAACCTAAGGATTATAGGTATAGAAGAGAGCAAAGATTTCCAACTTAAAGGGCCAGTAAATATCTTCGACAAAATTATAGAAGAAAACTTCCCTCACCTAAAGAAAGAGATGCCCATGAGCATACAAAAAGCCTACAGAACTCCAAACAGACTGGACCAGACCAGAAAATCCTCCCAGCACATAATAATCAAAACACCAAATGCACTAAACAAAGAAAGAATATTAAAAGCAGTAAGGGGGAAAGGTCAAGTAACTTATAAAGGCAGGCCTATCAGAATTACACCAGACTTCTCACCTGAGACAATGAAAGCTAGAAGATCCTGGGCAGATCTCATACAGACCCTAAGAGAACACAAATGCCAGCCCAGACTACTATACCCAGCAAAACTCTCAATCACCATAGATGGAGAAACCAAAGTATTCCATGATAAAACCAAATTTATACAATATCTTTCCACAAATCCAGCCCTACAAAGGATAATAGATGGAAAATGCCAACACAAGGAGGGAAACTACACCCTAGAAAAAGCAAGAAAGTGATCTTCTTCCAACAAACCCAAAAGAAAGTAACCACACAAACATAAAAATAACTTCAAAAATAACAGGAAGCAACAATCACTATTCCTTAATATCTTTTAACATCAATGGACTCAATTCCCCAACAAAAAACATAGACTAACAGAAATATTTTTCATGTAAATCTTCAATTTTATCAGAAAATGTTTGTAATTCCTCTTTCAACTTAGTAATGTTTTTATGTCTACCATTTTATCTTAAAATTGTCCATGAAATAGTCAATTTCAATGTGTTTTTCTATATATTTCTTGAATTTTATCAGAAAATGTTTATAATTCTACTTTCAATCATCTTAGGAATATTTTTATGCCTACCATTTTATCTGTATAATTTTTCATGAAATAGTCAGTTTTAACGTGTTTTTCTATATATTTCTTGAATTTTATCAGAAATATTTTCCTTGCAGATCTTCAATTTTATCAGAAAATGTTTATAATTCCACTTTCAATCAACTTAGAAATATTTTCATGCCTACCATTTTATCTATAATTTTCCATGATAATCTTCAATTTTAACATGTTATTTTATATTTTTCTACAATTTTATTAGAAATATTTCCCATGTAAATCTTCAATTCTATCACAAAATGTTTCTACTTCCTTTTTCAATTAATTTAGCAATGTTTTTTAAGTCTAACTTACTCTTTAATTTTCCATGAAAATTGTCAATCTTAATTTGTTTTTCTATATATTTCTTCAATTTTGTCAGAAACATTTTCCATGTAAATCTTCAATTTTATCATAAAAAGTTTTTCCTTCCTTTTTTCAATAAAAAAATAAAAAATAAAAAGAAATGGAACTGTCCAGGGGAACAGAGTGGACTAAAGGGAGGGACAGCAAATGTCAGGTAGGGAATAGGAATTTACTCTCAAATTCCAATGAATTCTATAAATGTGTTCTTAGGCCACAAGGTGCCATTTGCAATGAATACATGCAATGAACATTTTAAAACAAATTTCACCTAGGAAAAATATACATTCAGGTGGCTAGAGAGATGGCTCAGTGGTTAAGAGCACTGACTGTTCTTCCAAAGGTCCTGAGTTCAATTCCCAGCAACCACATGGTGGCTCACAACCATCTGTAATGGGTTCTGATGCCCTCCTCTGGTGCGTCTGAAGACAGCTACAGTGTCTTATACATAAGATAAATAAATCTTTAATACACACACATTCGAAGGCAGTCAACTAACTTTGTTTAAGTGATGAAGGAAGGGCTCACCTAGTGTAGAAGAAGAGGAATTGTATTTGAGAACTATAGTATTAAAATCATGATAATGACTTAAAAAGAGACGGACAAACGACACAGATCAAGAACTCCAGCAACAGACCCCAGAATGCAGATCGGAATGTGACCATTGCATATTTTAAGGGTAATTAAGGAAACTGCAAATCAATTGAAAATATTAAAGGCCTTACCCTCACAAAATAATTGCAAATAAACGAGAAGATTTTTGTTTTAAAGTGACAGCTGTGAAAGCTGCCTCGGGTGAGTCTGTGAACACATCTCAGAGGGGATGAGGCCTCCAGACAGGGCTTCCTAGGCAGAGATCTGAGGGTTGGGTGAGATGGAGCTGACTGCCCTCTTTCCAGCCAAAACAAGTGAGCAAAGCCGGTGTGCAGATCGTACCCCGTCCGGCTGGAGGGGTCGGCAACGAAGAGCCAGGTTCTCCCCTTTATTAGAAGCATTTGTCTTTTTAGTCTGAGAAAATCCCAATAGTTAGACACTGATGAAACTGAGCCTCATGTATGAACCCGTGATTCACCTACCAAAATGCGAACAGATACACTGGGCTACCACAGCTGCTTCTTAATTCAAAAAGGACCCCAGTGAGTGCTAATCACACCTATCTAGAAGAGAGGGAGGAGGGAGGAGACATGGAAGGTTAAAAAGGAGGAGACCGACTGCAAACTTCTTGGTGCATCTGCACTAACATTCCTCCCCAAAGCCATAGAGGGGATGCTTCAGGGGACACTAGATGATGGAAAATGTTCCTGTGCTTTTCAGAGAGATAGGGATGAAGATTAGATGGATGATAGGCAGATGATAGGTAGATAGATAGATCATAGGTAGATGATAGATAAATAACAGATAATAGATAAATGATAGGAGATAGATAGATAGATAGATAGATAGATAGATAGATAGATGATAGACAGATAGATAGATGACAGATAGATTATCTTCGTCAGGGTTTCTATTCCTGCACAAACATGACCAAGAAGCAAGTTGGGGAGGAAAGGGTTTATTCGGCTTACACTTCCACATTGCTGTTAATCTCCAAAGGAAGTCAGGACAGGAACTCATTGCTGTTCATCACCGAAGGAAGTCAGGACTGGAACTCAAGCAGGTCAGGAAGCAGGAGCTGATGCAAAGGCCATGGAGGGATGTTCCTTACTGGCTTGCTTCCCCTGGCTTGCTCAGCTTGCTTTCTTATAGAACCCAGGACTACCAGCCCAGGGATGGTGCCACCCACAATGGGCTGGGTCCTCCCATCCTTGATCAGTAATTGAGAAAATGCCTTCCAGCTGGATCTCATGGAGGCATTTCCTCAAGGGAGGCTCTTTCTCTGTGATAACTCCAGCTTGTGTCAAGTTGACACACAAAACCAGTCAGTACATAGATGATAGATAGATAGGTAGATAGGTAGATGGATAGGTAGATAGATAGATAGATAGATAGATAGATAGATAGATAGATAGATAGATAGATAGATAGATGACAGCAAGAGCATAAAACAAAGAAAATATTGAATAGCATGCATAACACATATTAAAATATTTTAAATGGTTACTTCTCTCCAGCATGGTGGAACACACCTTCAATCCCAGCACTGAAAATATAGAGGCAGGCAGATCCTTAAGTTTGAGGCCAACCGGTGTATAGGGTTCCAGGACAGCCAAGACCACACAGAGAAACCTTGTCTCGAGAAACATGAATAAATAAATAAATAAATAAATAAATAAATAAATAAATAAATAAATAAAATAGTTACTCTTGAATGGAGAATTGGGGGTATCTTTCCGTTTTTGCTATTTAATACTTACAATAAAATAACTTTTCTTTAAAAAGTATTCCAGGTGTGAGAAGAGAACACAATTCCTACTTCCAAGGGACAATAATTAAAGCAAATACAGCATGCCCCAGGTGAGGAGTGTGCCAGGACTCTTGTACTTCTGGCACTCCTGGAGATTCTGGGACCCCTGGAACGCCTATGGTGTGCCTTTGCCCAGCACCCCAGACACATGAAGTATAGCTTGTACCCTTTTGTGGCTTTGGCACGCCTAGCACACTTAATATATTTGTACCTGACCCAGTTAGCTTTAACTCTCAATTTGACACAGCCTACAGTAGCCTGGGAGGGCAACAGATGTAAGCACATTTGTTGGGAATTGTTTTGATTGTTAATCGAGGCAGAAGGACCTAGCCCATGGAGGGTAGCACCATTCCCTAAGACAGGGGTCAAGAGCTAAGTGAGTCAGAAAACAGACAGAATCAAGTTATCTAGTAAGCAGGCTGTGTGGACACATTCATTTCTCTCCACCCCTCACTGTGGGTATAATGTATCTGCTTCCTTGAGTTCCTGCCCTGACTTCTCTTAACGATGGGCTGTGATACCAAAGAAACTCATATGCTTTTGGAAAGAGGGTTTTATCACAACAACAGCAGGAAACCAGAACTGTACACCCAGGCACAGCTGGCCGACCTGGAACATGGGAGTTGTCCCGGGGAATTGCCTGCTCAGAAGGTGAGAAGGCATCTTGTCTACCCCAGGACCAGCATGGACTCAGAAGACAGGGTCAGAAGACCATAGTCATCTGCACCACTAGTTTTCAAACCTTCAATCTTAAGACCTGCTTCACACATCCCACCTCTCCTCAACAAGGGCAATCGTGACCTGGATGGATGTGGTTCTATTCACCCTTCCTTTTTCCTACACAGAGGTTGCTTATGAAAATGGCTCCCAGCCAGTGGCCACTGCTCCCCACCCAGAGACTGACACAGAGGGAGATTCTAGATCATGCTCTGTGAAGATGAATCTTCGTATCTGCCCTAACCCTATCCTCCAGGAGCCCCCAGGGAGGCCAGTCGTCTGTCAGTGCATCTGAAGTTAGCCAAGGAGATAAAGGCTGGGAAGGCAGAGCAGACAGGAGGTCGGCCAAGTGCTTTGTCAGTCTCTGGGAAGGCCCCACCCAGGCCCACTCCCACACAAGCCTTGGAGAGAACTGGCTTCCCCCCCATCTTAGTTTCTTTGGCTGTTGCTATGACAAAACATTCTGTCAGAAGCAACTTAAGGGGAAGGGTTTGTTCTAGCTCACAGTTCCAAGATACGGTCCATCGTAGTGGGGACATTTAAGATGCACTATGTACTGATGCTCAGCCCCCTTTCTCCATTTACACAGTCCAGGGTGCCCCTGCCTAGGGAATGATGCCACCCACAGTGGGCGGATGTCCCTGCCTCAGTCAGCGATGGAGAGAATCCCATGAGCCATGCCCAGAGGCTCATCTTCTGGTGATTCTAGATGCTGTCAGGTTAACACTAACCATCATACCTTGCTTCCTGCAGTGTGTCTAGCAGCATGCACTGAAAAATGGAGAAAGGAGAGAGAGAGAGAGAGAGAGAGAGAGAGAGAGAGAGAGAGAGAGAGAGAGAGAGAGAGAGGCCCTGCTGGCATTTCCCTGCCTTGCCACACTGTAGGTGTGTCAGGTATAGCTGTTGCCCTCCTGAGGTGGAGGCCAGAGCCTCTTTCTCTTCCAGCTGGGACACCCACCCTGTGAGGATTGGCTGTGTGGAACGCACAGCCCCCTTCTTCTATGAGTGAACTGAGGACTTCAGAAAGGTCGCATTTGAGCGATCATAACTCCTGCTACCCATGTTTCTCGGAGCAGGTAGCGATCGCCCTGTGTCCTTTGGAGATGACGCAGTAATGCTGGAGAACAAGGCCACACCTTTCCTCTGCTTCTCTCTTCTCTCCTCTCCCCCTCACCCAAACGGTCTCAGTTCCTCCTAAGTTTCCTCCCTCCCGATTTCTCTAGGCTGCTGCTGATCTTCCTGCCTTTCTCTTTGGATGTGTGCACGCCACACACAAGCCTCTTGAATGTGAGCAGGACCACTCGTGTCTGAGACAGAGCCCTGATTAGTAACCGCTTTCCCAGTCACCATGGGAAAAAAGTGAGCTCTAGCTAACACAGTCTTTCCCACAAAGCCCTTGACCAGGCGGTTCTTTTTGTTTTAATTGCTAGCCAAAAGCTCTCAAAGACAAATGTGGCTCTCCAGAGAGGGATAAAAAAGAATGAGGTTTCATCTTATACACCATCGTACTGGGAATCAAGACAACACATTATCCAAGAATCAGAGAGTGGGGGTAGGGAATAGCTCTGGGCCAGACCGTTGAGAAATGGAAGGATTTAGACACCCCCTTCTCTGGGGTGTCAGGCCAGGATTGCTAAGGAGGGTTTCCAAGGAAGATGCTGGGGGGATGGGGAGGGGGTTGTTTCAGGATGACTTAGAAAAACTCTCATCCATTAGAAACAATGTCAGACTATAGCTGTGAGCAAAGGCTTTTAACTGGCTTATTAACAACAGATATCCCCAAGCACAGATAAAGCTGGTTGGAAGGCGGAAGGCAGAGCTGAAATATCTACTGACAATTAAGGTAGAACCAGGGTCGTAAGACGGTTGGGGGAAAGACTCTGACTTTCAAGAAGACCGGGAGCAGGCAATGCAAGTCTTAAAGCAACCATGCTTAGCACAGAGAAGGACCAAAGGTACCACAGCAGGGCGGCTCCCCAGTCTGTCTCCTCTGCAGCCGCTAATGTCCTGAAAAGAAGGGTAAAGTGCATTTCCCAACTCCAGCCCTGACCGGGCCTCTAATTTTACTTCCATGAGTGTGCCCTGATGGATTTTTGAGAAGGAGGAGGTGGGTCATAAATAAAACAGGGCCCACAGCAGAGCTCTAATCAGTCGCAGCTGCTGCCTGAGGAGGCCTGACAGGCAGCTTGCATCATGATAGAGCTTGCCTCGGGAGCCGGCGCATTCTGTTGCCAGCATGGGGGCGGGAAGGCAGCGGATGCCTGGGGAAGGGCCTGAGACGTGAGTCTGCAGAATTCATTGCTCCTAATTAAAACCACATTGACAGAGAACAAACTGTGGGGGTGGGGAGTGTGCAGTGGGGATTTCCTTGCAGCCTGCAGAGGGGTAGGGGCTGCCTATCTGCAAACTCCCCAGTGCGGACAGGATGCTGTCGTTTCCATCCACATGTAGAAAGCTGACCCATCTTGTGGGGGAACGTGCTCATGGGGACTCCAGAAAGGGTCATCAGAATGGGGGAATGTTTAAATAGGACAGCAGAACCATTTGGGGGAACCTAAAATCATTGCCCTCAGAGTTAGTGATGAGAGAGTGCCCTGGGAGGCACCAGGTGGGGAAAACCCTACGTGGATGACCATTGCCTAGTGTTCGCATGGAACTTGTGAACTAAAGAAAATTATAGATCCTATTGCTGTGTATGTCTTTCAGTCAAAAATAAGTCCCGAGGTAAAAAGATGTTTAAAAGAAATTAAGCTACAGCAGGGTGCCTTACAGGAATTGGTTTAAAATGGTCCTGTCATTTGGCGAGAACCCGTTGGCACATAATCCAGCCTTGTAGAGAGGCTGGAAGAAGAGAAGTGAGGCAGAGTCTTTGGGGTGTTGCTTCTCAGTCATTCAGTGTGTGTGTGTGTGTGTGTGTGTGTGTGTGTGTGTGTGTATAGGGGGTGTGCTGTTGTCCCCTGTGACCTCGAGACGAGGCTTCAGAAGAGGCATAAAGAGCTGGCCCTTCCTGCTCCCCTGGATGGCAGGAGCCAAGCAGAACACTGCTGCAGTGGTGGCGAGGGAATCAGAGACACCCTGCGCCGGCTGAGCATGTTCCCTGTGCCCGGCACAGCTCGGTATAGATGGCGCACACCCTGAGCTGTGGCATCAAAGGCCACTTGAGCTCCCCTCAATGAGAAGCCTCCAGCTGGAGGCCCTCTGAAGCCAGCTGTCCCTGCTTTAGCTTCTGAGCTCAGCGGGTGGGAGAAGGTTCCCAGGACAGCCTGTCCCACCCAAGACTGACCAGCTAGCCAGCCACCCACACAAGTCCTGGGGGAGAGGGCACCACATCTCACCTCTGACTCAAATGGACTGAGGACAAACAAAACACAAACTGAGTCTTCAGAGTGAGACATGGGGACTTAAATAACTTTAATACTCCCACCAAGGGTTCAGAAGGTTCCTGAGAGCAGGCTGAGGCTCTGGCCCGATGGCTCTAAGTCAGGGTACAATCGGAAAATACAAACACCATCTCTAGTGGGATGCAGACGGATCTCAGGCTAGATGAGCAGGAGAGTCCTGGGAGCCTTAGGATTATTCAAACTAACTCAGCATTGCGGTGGCTGCTCTATTCTGCAGTGATTTATTAATTAGGCTGACATGTGATTTTTTTTTCTCCCTCCCCATTTTCCTGTTCCTTCGTTCAGGAGACAACCTGAGCATGCTTTTGTGAGCATTCCAAAAGAGTGGATGCAAGCCTTTGATATGGCATCAAGTCTCTGCTCTGAAGGATTGCAATTGCAATAGACATCCTGACAAGGTAATAGACAGGCCTTGCTCAGACCTCCTCTCTCAGTGTGTGTGTGTGTGTGTGTGTGTATTTGTATGTATGTATGTGTACATGTGCACATATCTGTGTATATGCACATGTGTGTGTATACATGTGCACATATGTGTGTATATGCACATATGTGTGTGTGCACATATGTGTGGAGGTTAGAGAACAACCTCAAGGGTCACTTTTGAGATGCCACACTGTTTGGTGGGGTGGAAAGACTAGTCTCTCCGTGGCCTGGAATTCACCAAGTAGACGGAGGTTGGCTGGCCAGCAAACCCCAGAGACCAGCCAACCACATCCCCAGTCCTGGGGTTACAAGCGCATGCTACCATACCCAACGTTTTATTTATTTGTTCTAAGTGAGTTCTGGGGACCAACCTTGGGTCCTCGTGTCCTTTTACTGACCGGGCTGTCTCCCCGGCCCAGGCAGTATTTGTTCTTTGGATTTTTGTTTTTCCTGAGAGGTTGTACAGAGGATACAGTGACCCCATGTCCCATAGAACTGGCTGACGGCCCTTTCTACTGAGCTTCCAGGGAGGCCAGGAGTGAGTGGAAAAGCCCCATTTCATGCCCGTATTTTAATGAGCTCTAGCTCATTAAAAGATCACAGGACCAATCTTCACGAGCCATAAAATCCGTTATTCCTTTATTCTTCCAGTTCATAGAAGCAAGCCAAGAAGTCAGGGCAACTTATCTCGACTGAATTTGCCACCTTTTGATCTGCCCCTGAACCACGAGCTCATTCAGAGGACTGTGGAAGTCTGCTGTGTTTGAACTTGGTATCCTTTGGAGCTCGGATAATAAAAAACCCAACTTGCACTGGCTCCATTAACAAAGACGAATCACTGTGATGGATGAGGGGGAACTTCATCTGGGCTCTGTTCCTCGCAGTTCATACAAGTTCTCGGCTGTTGTTGACTTTAGATATCTACAGTGATGAGGATGACAAGCCAGACTCGCTAGCACTCCAGCTTCGTCCTTTTAAAGGTTGTCTTTCTGAGCGAAGCAAAGGCCCCCACGCCAGGAGCACCAAGGGTCAGTTAGGCCTGGGGCTCCATAACTGACCACTCTGCTCTGATGTCTGTCTGTCTTCCATTTCTAAATGATCCATTTGCAGTACGATGGTTCCAGAATCTGTCCCTTTATAAGTGACCTGTCAGCGGCCAGCATCTCTGTAACATCTCTCTGGGACAGGCATGCCGATGTGAGACCCGCAATCCATTTTTCCTATTTTTCCAAGAATCATAAATAACCCCTATCCACCCCCACAGCTGGTGTTTATCGCTGGGACTGTGCAGGCAAGGATGGGTCAGCAAAAACAACACCTTCCCACTCTGTGGAAGTAAGAGGCTTAAAGCAACGGACTGGCATCTGTGAGGCGAAAGATGAAGACAGTTGAATGTTGCTTAGGACCTAGGCCTGAAACTCGAAGGCCTGGCGAGGACTAAAGTCACCAAGCCCTGTGCTCCAGAGTTCAGTGCACGAACAGGAACTCAAGGATGCTATGGTGACAGATCAAAAGGAGTTTGCCGGAGGAAAAAAGTTTTGTTGTTCAGGTTCCAAGAGAAGGGAACATTCGAGCCACAAGCCAGAGGTCTGAGGAAAACCTCCACAGAAGTCTTGACTGAGGTTTCTGCTGTAGGGAATGGTTACGGCAGACTAAGCACTCTCGGGATTGCCTGGAAGCCATCCTAACTTCAACAAACTTGGGTACAGGAAATGTCCCCAGCATTTGAACACTTGGTCCCGATAGTGGTTGTGTTTAGGGAGGTTTAGGAGGTGTGGCCTTGCTGGAAGAAGTGTATCCCTAGAAGTGGGCTTTGATAGTTTGATAGTTCCTGTGTGACCACTCAGATTCCTGATCCTACTACTGTCATGCCTGCTGCTGAGGGAGGGGGGATTGCTTTCCCGCCATGTTTGGCTCCTGTCTCTCTGGAACCATATAAGCCAAAATAAACTATTCCTTCTATAAGTTGCTCTGGTCATTGTATTTTATCACAGCGACAGAAAAAATAATGAACACAAGCTCCCCCGCCGTCCAAAGCCTGGTGCCAGGGTATGAAAGCAGGTAGATAGTCCAGGTTGTAAGTCTAGTTAGTGAGGCAGGCGTGGATTCGGAATTAATTGGTTTGTATTTAAAAAGTATGCTCTTCTGATTTGCATAATGCCTGTAGGCATTGGCCTACCCTGGAAGGAGCTATCCCTCCAGAGTCAGTGAATCTGAATATTAAAGACAGCCAAAGCATCTTTAAAGCAAACTGCCTCAAATCTGGTGGGAAAGCCACTGTGTGGGACTGTTTATTGGAAGGTAATGTGGTGCCTTCAGGCCTGGTCAGGACACAAAGACCCAGCTGTCTCTCCTGTCTAGCTCCCCTTCCCAGCGCCTGAAGTTAGTTGGCAAGAACAGTTTTTGACGGGCCATGGTATGGCCACCGTAGCCTTAGCAACAGGCAGAGACATCCAGATGCAAGGTCAGGAACTCCTGTGTTTATCATTTGGTGGCTTGTCTCCAGTTGCTAAATGCTTAGAGCATTTAGTTCCTTCTCAAAAAGAATATCTGACCTCCTGAGAAGACAGCACGGGTTCATTACAGAGCTTGCAAGAGACCGTATCAACTCCTTACTCAAGGCACAGGAGAAATTCTCTCCCATGGACTTCCCATTCAGCTCAGGGTTATCCTCCAATCTTGGCTGCGGCCTGGCGGACCATATGCTCTCTCTGAAGACTCAGAACATCAACATCAAACTGCTGCGGTTTCTTGTCACACAGCCTGGGCGGGCACAGTTGGGAAGAGGACCTCCTCCTGCTACCGGGTTGGTGTAGTCTGGGCAGTGCCTCAGGCACTCCGGCTCCCAGTCTGCCTCTCTGATTCCTGAACATGGTGCCTGACTCTTGGCTCGTTGTCTCCCTGATTCCCAGAAGCTCTCAGAGTGTTTCCCTGAGGGGGTATTCAGCCTGTCTCCAGGAGGAAGGCTTTCCCAAAATGAGATGAAGCAGGGAGAAGTGGTGCCTTTCCCACTCAATGACTGCTTGAAAAGAAAAGCTAGGGTCTGGAAGATGACTAAGTTGATAAAAGGCTTGCTACACATGTATTAGTCAGGGTTTTCTGGAATAACAAATGAATATCTCTCTCTCTCTCTCTCCCCCGCCCCCTCTGTCTCTCTCTGTCTCTGTCTCTCTGTCTCTGTCTCTCTCTCTCTCTCTCTCTGTCTCTCTCTGTCTCTCTCTCTCTCTCTCTTTCTCTCTCTCTCAGAACTGATAAAAGTGACTCACAGGCTGTGGTCCAGCTAATCCAACCATGGCAGACTATGAATGGAAGGTCTAAGAATCCAGTAGTTCTTCAGTCCATGAGGTTGGATGTCTCTGCTGGTCTTCGTTATACACCATCATCCAGAAGGAGTAGGCTCTAACGCCAGCGAGGGAACGGACTTGCTATGGAGATGAGAGCAAGTGGGCAAAGAATAAAAGCTTCCTTCTTCTGTGCCCTTATATAATCCTAAAGGCGAGTTTTCCTAGCCCCAAAGATTCAGATTAAAGGTGTGTCAAGTGTGTCTTCCTACAAAGATCCGGATTAGAAGTAGATCTTCCCATTCCAAATTAAGCAAAAATATCTCACAAGTGTGCCCCTCCGTTTGGGGGGGGGGTTAGTTTATTCCGGATGCAATCACATTGATAACCAAGAATAGCCCTCACACCATGCAAGCACAAAAACCTGAGTTCAATCCCCCGAAGCCACCTGGGAAAGCCTGTCATAGTGGCACTTGTTTGTAACATCAGCCTTGAAGACGCAGAGACAGGTAGATGGCTCCCTGGGGTTCACTGGCCAGTCAGCCTAGCCTACTTGTTGAGCTGCAGGCCCCTGAGAGACCATGTTTCAAGGGAAAGGTAGATGATACCCGAGGAACACAGAACCTAAAGTTGTCCCCTAGCCTTTATATACATGCCTACAGATACACACATGCACACAAATGCACACACATGTACATGTAGACATGCAGGTGCATGTGGGCTCTCTTTCTCTGTTTCCCTCTCTTACACACACACACACACACACACACACACACACACACACACACACACACACACACACGAGAAACTAGAAGTTGAACTCCAAGTATCAACTAGTGAGCCTAATTACCATATAATTACCATTAAAACACCCTAGTAGTGAGCTACTAAAAAAGTACCACTAACAAGGTATAAAGAAAATGGTTTGCTATGATTCTGTTATGTAGAGATCCTAACCCCACATTTGAGCCTGGGGAAAGCAGAAATGCACGAGGGTTCCTGTTCTTAAAAGCCTTCCCCTGGAATGAATTGAATTCATGATCATCAGCTCTGCCCCACCAGTGACTCTTCTCTGCAGTGTCCCTCAACTGTGTCCCAGAAGAAAAGTTCATATAAGCCAGGGTAAAGCATTCGTGAGGTTCTGAGTTCAAATCCCCCACACCCAAGTGGAGCCAGGCACAGCAGTGCACATCTGAAATCCCAGTGCCCTTCTGTGAGATGGGAGGCAGAGAGAGGAGCATCCTTAAAGCCCACGGGTCAGTTAGCCTGGTCTTTCTCCAGCAGCAAACAAGAGGTTCTGTCCTGAACAATGTGGAGGCAGAGGACTGATGCCGAGTTTCCTTCATCCCTTCACGTATGAAATGCCCAAAGGAAGAAGTCACTTTAAGGATGCCTCAGCAACTCCTCACTTCCTCCATGCCTTTTGGAATATGTCCAGCCCTGCCCAGACTTCCTGCAATGAACTGATCCAAGCCCCAAACCCACTGATCACTACATTTATGTGCTTCCGCAGAACGCATTGTTGGACCCTTCCGATCAGTTAGGGAGCATCTCAAATCCAAAGGGGGCAGAGGACCAGACATGCCAGATGCTTGCAGAGACTCAACGCATGTGTATGCTATGGTCTCTTCACTTCAGGCTCTGGGGGGAAAACGTGAAAGTAAAATAATGTCAGACAGAAATGTTAAAGTTCCCTTCTCACCGTGGGTAGCCAAAACCAGTTAAGAGGTCTGGAAAGATGACTCAGAGGGTAGGAGTACTTACTGCTCTTCAACAAGACTAGAATTGGATTCTCAGCACACACACACTGGGCAACTCCCTCTAACTCCATCTCCTGGGGATTTGATACCATCTTCTGGTGTCTGTGGGCCCCTACGTGCATGTACGTGTACTCTCACACAACCGCACGCAGAACGCCTTCTGTTTTAATATAGTCAATTACTTTGGGCAATCTTTAAATTGTATGTTGTGGGTTTTATCTTTTGTGCATTGGTTTTCTCGTGTATCTTTTCCTTAAACTTTTCATGCCTTGCTATTGACCTCTATTGCTATAGATCTCATTCATTATTTTAACCGCTTTGAAAAAAAAAAAACGGTGCCGCATACGACAGTGCTTTGGGCAGCCAGAAGCTGCCTGTAGAATGCTGGTCTCTTACGCTTATAGGACTCACTGACACCCATAGCTGACTGAGTCTGTGCAGGAATATCCTGTGATAAAATGGGGAGAGGTTTCAGTCAACAACATGTTTACCATGCAAGCATGAGGCTCTGAGTTCAATCCCTAGAATCTGCATAAAAAGTCAGATGTAGAGGTTGAAGCTAAAAACCCCTGTGCTGGGAAGGGCCCAGCGAAATAGGAGGATCCTTGGGGTTGTTGTCCAAGTAACCTATCCAAATCAGCAAGCTCTGGGTTCAATGAGAGATCCTCTCATAAAGCAAGATATATCCACGTGAGGAATAACTCTCAAGGTGGACTTCTGGGTTCTACATTCATATGCACATATGTGCATACGTATCTGCACACAAAGAACCCTGTGGCGTTTTTACAATGACTAAATCACCCAACGATGTATTTCTCAGAACACCTTCCCATCATTACACAACCCACAACCGTATTTACCCATTTCTGTCCTGGGAGACTGTTCAGTGGTCACAGACTTTTCAGTGTCGCAAATGGTCCTCACTGTCTAGTGCTCACAAGAAAGTGGGGTTCCTGGTCAGGGGCTCCTGAGTCTTCTGGTGTAACGCCACCATCCAGCTGTTCCCCAGGTAGTCACAGAACGACAGGAGGACCGTCCCTCTGCAGCTCCTCCCACTCCACAAGTTTGTCTGCAGTGGAGTGGTAGCAACCCACTTACCTCTGGGTCAAGGTGCAGACAGGAGCTACCAGGTTTTGAGACTCAAGCTATGGCAGAGTGGTCATCCCCACCCCACCCCATCCCACCCCACCCCACCACCACACGCACACCCAGGGGACCTCTCCATGCTCAGAGGACATCACTGAGACACAGTCTCTTCCCTGCTCCGGCCAACACAGCACATCTGTAAGGAATCTTTCTCTGCTTGAAATACTTTGATTGATTTCTAGTTCCTACTCTGACCTCTGACCTCTACACACTCCCACTAGCACTGCTGAAAGGTTTCTAATTTTCTTTGGTATTAACAGACTGCTTTTGCCAGTCTGATAGAGGGGCAAGAGGCACTTAAGGGCTGATTTGATCTGCTTCGTGTCTGGTGTCTTATCATTTTTATAGGTCATTTTGTTTTTTCCTCTTGACTGTGTCTTTCACATGCCTTGCTTGTTCTTGCACAAGCTGATTAACCCTACACAGTAATAAATGACCCCAAATCATAGTGGCATAACATGATACGGGCTGATTTTTTACTTCTTGCTTATCTGTGAGAATCAGTTCTCTCTGGGGCCTCTCTCTGAGCTGGGCCTCTGCTCTCAAGGGACTCATAGATCTTGTGGGTGGGAGGTGGCTTCAGTCCCAGGCACAGAGGAGAGAAAGAAAATGTGGAAATGTTGTAAAACATTTCAGGAGCCAGGCCTGGAAAAGGAAGGCGCTGTCCACATTCCAGTGGCCAGAGGGCAGTTACATGATCAACCCACCTTCAAGAGTCCGAGGATGCAATAACTCACCTAGCCGGGAGAGCACTGGTGATCTGTCACCCCTGCCCTACTGTGCAGGATGTCCCCCACTCCCTTCCCATGCAGGGAACATTCTCATACCCCTAAGGACATGGCATGAAATGCCAACAAGTCTGTCTACTCAGGTCAAAGTTCAGATCCCCCAGAGAATGTGTCAGGACTCACGGGAAATCTATACATGCTAAAAGGTGCAGTTGTGAGTTCCTCCTCCCCATCGACCCCGCAGACAATGGTGGACTTGAAGAGCAAAGCTTGCTGGGAAAGAGAAGACACAACCGGCAGGTCAAAGGTGCTAAGGGTTCCCACTGGATACAACCAGTTCCTTTGCTTTTTGTGACCCATGACCTCAGTATCTGAGTATCAGTTGCCTCCCTTATTGCTGTGCCAAAATATTTGATAGAAGAAACTTAATGTGAGGAGGATCTTTTTTGGCTTATTGTTTGAGAGGGAGCCATCCACCGCAGCTGGAAGGCTTGGCAGGGTTCATGCTCGCAGAGGTGTGTGTGTGGCTGTGACTCTTTCTGTCTCCTTGAGCAAGAAGCAGAGAACAGAGAGGGGTGTGTCCACTCTCAGCTGCTTTTCTCCCCCCACCCGCTATTCTGTCTTTCTTAAGAGATGAAAGGAAGAAAACGGGCAGCCACAATGGACTCTGTAGTGTGCACAGGCTCGTACTTTACACACACAACAAATACCTTTGATACGAGAAAGTCGTTTTAAAAAGGAAACGTGGAAGTCTTCACCAGACAGAGGACATTCAGTTTCAGCTTGAGCTGATAATGAAAGAAGCAGTCTCTTGGAAGCACGGCCCCTGACCCGAGCTTTTCTGTCTGTGTGTCTGCATGTCTGTCCTTTCTTTCTTCTCTTGCCTCCTCTAGTCAGGGTTCCGGGACCAAGCCTGCAGGTCGTGGACACCTGGCTAGTCTCATTTTTGAAACAGCTTTTCAAGTAGCAGGCACACACTCTGAGCCTTTTCTTATTCACCTCCTCCGGTTGCCAGTTCCCTCAGGCACAGTATGACTCCTTATTACCCCTAGATGGGTCTTCTGCATAGTTACCAATGCATAACAAGGACTTCCACCTTCGCAGCTAAGATTCCAGTTCTTTTTTATCAAATCAGGAGGACCTACCATTTTCCTGTTCTGCCCTCCACTCTACTGGGCTAGAATTTGGTAGTAATTGAAACTGAAGAAGATCTGAGGCAAAAGGTGCACCTAAATACTATTAAAGTTGCAAGTTCCAGGCCCACCTGGGCCTCAGAGTATGTTTAAGGGCAGCCTAAGCAACTCGGAGAATCCCTGTCTTGGAGATTAAACTATATGGAAAATTTATAAAGAGCTGGGGACGTAGCTCAGAGTTCAAACACATATAAAGCCCCGGGTTTAGTTGTCAGTACTACAGAGAGAGGAAGCAGAAGGAGAAGGAGGAGGAAGGGAAGGAGGAGGGGAGTGGGGAAGGGGAGGACCACAATACCTGTTAGGTTTCCTTTGTATTTCTTTTTCTTCCTTTTTTCAGTATTTGGGCCTTTTCTGTAAGGATTTGAAAAATAAAGGAAACTTGTTTAAATGTTTGAAAGAAATAAAGCAGCAGAAGAAGGTTCAGGTCCCTGACTCTCCCTGGGAACTCCTCAGGGAGGAAGCAAGGACGGGCTGTGACCCTGATTGAAAACCAAATAACTTCCCTGCCATCTGTCCAGTTTCCCACTGTAACTAATAACCCAGAGAGCAGATTCATACTAACCACGAATTAAACGTTTGGCTAGTATGACTAGAAAGACTTAATTCACACCACTAGACACTATTCACCCCGGAATTCTTCCAATTGCTTTTTGAGTACCTATTTTAAATAAATAAAATTTACAGGGAAACTGCCAGACCAATGTAAAATGAACCCCATGCCTCCTGCTCAGATTTTACCCTTCCCCAGCACGCTTGCTATCCAGGACACTAAGTTTCTCCTCCTTTTGGGACCATTTGTGAGCAAGCAGCAAGCACCCCAGAATTTGCTAGTCTTTTTTGTTTCTTCGTTCCTTCCATCTTCCCTCCTCTCCCCCTCACCCCTCTCAGGACAGGACAGTTTCTCTGTATAGCCCTGGCTGTCCTGGAACTTACTCTGTAGACCAGGCTGGCCTCGAACTCAGAAATCAGCCTGCCTCTGCCTCCCAAATGCCAGGATTAAAGGTGTGTGCCACCACTGCCTGGCTAATCACTGCCCAACTCTTTAAATCAACAATCACCACCAGGACTGTCCAGATGACTCATGGGTAACTGCTCGTCACCAAGCTGAAGGTCTGAGTTTAAACCCCAGTCCCCAGGTTGGTGAAAGGAGAGAATTGTCTCTTGTGAGTTGTCTTCTAAAGTTCAGAGGTTCACTGGTGTGTGTGTGTGTGTGTGTGTGTGTGTGTGTGTGTGTGTGAGAGAGAGAGAGAGAGAGAGAAAGAGAGAGAGAGAGAGAGTGTGTGTGTGTGTGTGACATAAATAAGTAATTCAGGATATAGATAGTAGAGGCCTCATCAAATTCAACACGCCATCTCTTTTCATTTAATTTGTGTGTGTGGTATATGTATGAGTATTCATGCACACATGTGCGAACATGTGCATGCACTTGTGTGAGGAGCCCACATCGTGTCTCTTCGTCAATTGCTTTCCCCCTTATTTTGGTTTATTTATTTTGAGATAGGGCCTCTCACTGACTGGAGCTGCACTGGCCGGCAACAAGCCCCTCAATCTGATCCTCCTGCCTCCACCCCCTAACAGCTCCGGGGTCATAGGTGAGCACTGCCTGCCAGGCCCAGCTGTTTTCACAGATGCTGAATCCAAATGAAGGTCCACAGGTATTTATAGCAAGGATTTTACTAATGGGGCATCTCCCCAGCCTTAACCCACCATCTTCTCAACATAACTATATCATTGAAAAGGCTGGGGTGGGGGAGGGGGAGAAAGAGAAAGGGGATGGGAGCGTAGATGGGGGGAGAGAGAAGGGGAGGAGAGGGGAGTGGTGGGGAAGGGAAGGAGGGAGAAGAAAAAGGGGAGGGGGAAGGAAGAGGAGGAGGGAAGGGGGAGAAAAAAGAGGGGAAGAAAGAGGAAGGAAGGAGAGGGGAGGGATTAGAAAAGGAAAAAGGAAAGCCCTCAGCAGATTTATTCTTGTTTTTTCAAAAAGTACTCTCACACCATGGCTGATCAATACTCTAGCATTATTTATTTATTTATTTATTGTTTGTTTGTTTTTCAAGACAGGGTTCTCTGTATAGCCCTGGCTGTGTTGAAACTTGCTCTTAAACCAGACTGGCCTTGAACTCAAAGACCCAACTTCTTCTGCCTCCTGAGAGCTGGGATTAAATGCATGTGCCACATACCCAGCACATTCTTTTTTCCCCAAATACAATCAATAGTGTTTATCATGTACTAGAGCTATTCATTTCTTTGTTTTGTTTATTTGTTATTTGTTCATGTTTTCAAGACAAGGTCTTGTGGTAGGTCCCAGGTTTCCCTCAACTAAGAATCCTCCTGCTTCAGCTTCCCTGTGATTGAGATTACAGGCGTGCCCCACCATTCCTGACTTCAACGTTCTTTTGTGAAAATTAAATTGATTACATTTTTTAAAAAAATTCACGTGTGGCCGGGCAGTGGTGGCGCACACCTTAAATCCCAGCACTTGAGAGGCAGAGGCAGGGGGATTTCTGAGTTCGAGTCCAGCTGGGTGTACAGAGTGAGTTCCAAGACAGCCAGGGCTATACAGAGAAACCCTGTCTTGAAAAACAAACAAACAAAAAAATTCATATGTGGATGCCTGCATCAGGCCACATGTGTGGACGACAGAGGACAACCTGCAAGAGGCGTCCTCTCTTTCCATCGTGTGAACATCTGACTCAAGTGTCCAGGATGATCGCCATGAGCCTTTACCCACTGTGCTGTCCATGGGCCATGTATATACAGATTTTGGTTGGAATGGGAGCTGGAGCCAATGAGCCAGTAAATTTTATAATTTATACTTTCAAGACCTTGGTCACCACAAGTTTCTTCTTGTTAATAATAAGTTGAGAGAACCAGAAATCTGAAATGTGACGCGCTCATTAGTGACACCCTTCCTCCCACTGTAGACCATAAGCTTCCTGTCAAGTGTGGCCTCCATGTCCCTGAAGCCCATGACAGACCACATGAGCAATCTGCATGGGCGAGGTACAGGGAAGGTGTCAATGCTGGGAACCATACGTGAGAGGGCCGGGTCCTCTTAGTCCCTCTGTGCCCACCAGGAGTACAAGCAGAGTCCATGAGAGCTTATGAGAAGCAAAACACTAGGCAGCAAACGGCTCCCAGTTTGTGTTTGCACTGAACTGTATTTTATTAATAATTTAGTGTGTCTGCCTTCTATTGATAAAAGTTCACATTAGACTGATCCCACTGGCTCCCACACCATGCCTTCTGGGGACACTGTAGTTTTTAATGACATCGTTCTCTTGAGCTTGGTTTCATCTGGGCTGATCTTGTTCCTATGGCCCTAGGGGACACAGGCTAGACGTAAAGCTTAGGTGTGTGTTAGGCTGCACCATCTTGGGTTTTGAAAGTACTCTGTGATGTTGGCACAGTGACAGGGCTTCCTACTGACACATCACTAGGACTATATCCCCCTGATGCATGACTATAGTTGTTAGGAAAGCCACAGTAAGTCCTGACATGTTCGTACTAGCTGGGGATATGCACATTCCTTCTTGGTTTTGAAAATGGTTGTTTAATAAACAGTGTCTCCACTGGTTACTACCACCGTCACCTCCCCTGTGGTTCCGAGGCTCACCCTGTATATTAGTTACACTTCTGTTGCTATAACAAAATACTATGACCAAGGCAACTTGTGGAAGAAAGAGTTTGTTTAGGACTATGGTCCTAGGAGTCTATGTCCAGAAAACATAGCAGCAAGCAGCAGACATAGCAACAGGACAGGGAAGCAGAGGCTATATGAGCAAAAAGCTAAGAAAGCAGCCTGGAAATGATAAGACCCTTTTAATACCAAACCTCACACCCAGTGATAACACCTCCAACAAGGTCACACCACCTAAACCCCCCCAAACAGCGCCACCTACTGGTAACCAAGTGGAACAATTCCTGAGACTCTGGGGGACGACTTGTTATTCAAATGACCACAGCTTACACCTAGGATTCATGCTTTCCCTCACTGTGAGGTAACTGCTACTGTGTCTGAGCTCTACTTGAGTTTGAAGAGGAAAACTAGAAACTATCTCAAAATGCCAAGCTTCCAAAATTAATACTTACTTCCTCATCGGCTCCACTCAATCTGAATGGCATCTTTCTACTGAAGACTTCCTCGTTTCCTTTTGTTGTTGTTATTTGGTTGGTTGCTTTTTTGAGACAGGGTTTCTCTGTGTAACAGAGCCCTGGCTATCCTGGACTTACTTCATAGACTGGCCTCAAACTTACAGAGATCCACCCGCCTCTGCCTCCCAAGTGCTGGGCTTAAAGGCATGCGCCACCACACCCGGCTCATGTTTTCTTTCTTTCTCTCTTTTTTTAATCTTTTTATTACATTTTATTCTGTGTGTGATGTGTGAGCATGTGCTACACTTTTCTTCTTCCATTAGCCTCTTGAGAAAGACTCAGGGTGAGAGAGAAGCAGAAGTTCTGTGCCTTTGTTATCTGATTTTCAATCTCTAAGGGTCTTTACTTCACCATTGCTTCCCATTCATAGCTCATCTTGACTGTATGTAGCCTTTTGGGCTCCTCACAGGTAGATGCAATGTGATGAACTCTCGGTGCCATCACAATCCTAGCTATGCCACACTCAGGCATGGGGCACCAGGAGTTGTTGAATTCATCCAGTAACTTTTTTCTTTCTTTTAAAAAAAGTATTCACTCATTATTATGTGCACTGGCTGATTTTGTGTGTCAACTTGACACAAGCTCGAGTTATCACAGAGAAAGGAGCCCCACTTGAGGAAATGCCTCCATGAGATTCAGCTTTAAGGCATTTTCTCAATTAGTGATAAAGGATGGAACGGCCCCTTGTGGGTGGTGCCATCCCTGGGCTGGTAGTTCTGGGTTCTACAAGAAAGCAAGCTGAGCAAGTCAGGGGAAGCAAGCCAGTAAGAAACATCTCTCCATGGCCTCTGCATCAGCTCCTGCTTCCTGACCTGCTTGAGTTCCAGTCCTGACTTCCTTTGGTGATGAACAGCAATGTGGAAGTGTAAGCTGAATAAACCCTTTCCTCCCCAACTTGCTTCTTGGTCATGATGTTTGTTCAGGAATAGGAACCCTGACTAAGACATTATGTGAATAGATATTTTATCTGCATGTCTGTATACCATGTACACACTACATATAGGTACACTCATATCTGGTACCTACAGAGGACAGAATAAGGTATCAGAACCCCTGAGACTGGAACTACAGACAACTGTGAGCTGCCACATGGGAATTGAACTCAGATCTTCTGGAAGAACATCAGGGCTCTTAACTTCTGAGCCATCTCCCCACCATCACCACCTCAGTAATTATTTTCATGAAATGTATCCAGATCGTGTTTTTCTCTTCAGTTTCAACTATGCTATTCCTAGAAGTGTATAAACTATTTACAGCTGTCATGCCAAAAAGTTCTATTCTGACACTGAACAGAATAGCTATGCCATATCTCACATGGCATTCTGAGCATAGCTATCAATCAACACTGGGCACCACAGGTTGGACTCAGCTGAAAAACTCTCTTCCGTTATCCTCGGGGGACAGGGGGGCAGAGGTTTCTAGTGGTATGTGAGTAGTGCCTTACATTTTTCTCACATGACTGTGGCTCTCAGTTTGTCTTTGCATGGTGTTGACATGAAAACCATCCCTTTCTATACGTCCATGCACTAGCTTTTAAGGACTTGTGGGGCCATTGTCCCTGGAGTTCAAGAGAGCCATGGGTGGGGCATACAAGCTGCCAAACTCCTTATCAAGTTGTTCGTCAGCCTCTGCTTCACATGATGAGTCACTCTCAAGGCCACAGAGGAGATGGTCTCAGAAGGCCATCATTTCCTCTTCCCATCTGGGACAGAGGCCAATCCCACAGTTCCTTTGAGGATCCATCTCTCCCTAATCCTGTGACCTGGGGCCACCTTCAGGGCTGTTGGAGGGAAGAGCTGTCCTGATGTGCATCCTGTTCCTCTGAGCATCTTCAACCCTGGAGAAAAGCCTTCTGCCGTCTCAGCATCTCCTTTTCCTTCCATCCTTAGTCCATCGTTAGATTTCACACGTGCAGAGAAAACATACATAAGATCGGTGATTTAAATAACTGCCCCCAAGTCCATTACTAGGATCTGAGCCTACAGACGACAGTCCCTGCCATCCTGTCCTACAGTCAGATGCTCAGATCCTCCAGTCACATTTCATCCTGCAGGAAGCTCCTTCACTCAGAATAGCATCAGGACACACCTGATTCACTAGGTTCCTTTCTGCCAAAGTAAGCAATAGAAGCTGAGAGTCCACCCCAAACAGAAGAGAGCTGAGCTACAAAGAAGACTCTGAGAACAGACCAGCTCCCAGGTAAAGCAGAGCTTCCTGCAAGAGGTTTAGATCAATGTCACTTGGAAAGGACCCTCTCTAAACTGCTGAGCTCCCTGCAGGATCGTGCAGTGTGCTTCAGGTTCCCAGCTTCTGTGAGCTGTCACCCACAGTGGGGTTGACTTTGATGATGGAGCTCTTTGAGTCATCCCCGCTCCTGTGAGTGAGTGATCCCAAGAGAATTCATTAGTTCACCAAGTTGGACTTTGGTGGTATCTATGCTTCGGTCCAATGTGGCTTCCTTATCTGGGGTGATCTACATGTATGTTGTTTGTCACACAGCACATATATGTCTCCTTCAGTCCTGTTCTGAATTGGTTGGACTGTCAATCACACCACCTGGGCTGTCCCCTAGAACACAAGTCTCTGCTGCCTCCTTGGACCCTTTTGTGTGGAGTCACAGAAGCCATGACCTGAACAAAGTATGTTGTAATGGTAGCCAGGCTCCTGTCTGCATACCTCCATGATGGCAGCTCAGACAGGCCCCAGAACCACAGTCACAAGCGCTCAGATCATCAGGGAGATATCTCATTTCTCCAGTGACAGTCACTCCCATGATGACCAGTGGCTTCTTGAAGCACCTCTTTTTAGTGACTTCCATGCTATGGGGTTTATAATTAGGATGGCCTTAATTTAGTAGATGCTTTTCTCATTACTGTGGCTAAATACCCAACAACTTATATTCAGGAATGAAGGATTATTTTTGCTCACAGTTTGGAAGGCACAGCAGTGGACACACAAGCAGCTGGTCACACTTAACTATAGTCAGGGGTCAGAGAGAGGAGTTCGGAGAGATGATTCAGCAGGTAGAGAGCTTATTGCACTTGCAGAGGACCTGGGTTGGGTTCCCAGCACACAACTGCCTCTGATTCAAGTTCCAGGAGATTCAACACCCTCTTCTGACTCCATAGGCATCTGTGTGAATATGCACACACCATACTGACACATACACAAATATATTGTGTGTGTATATATAATATTATATATTATATATAAATATAATATATAATACAATAAATAATACAATATATAATAATATGTTATATATTATTATATATTATATATTGTGTATTGTATATTATATGATATGTGATAATGTGGTGATATGTGATATATGATATAATTACACATTACATATTACAAATATTGTGCATATATATGTATATATACACAATATATATAATTACAAATTTAAAACAAAGTGAAATCTAGGAAGCAGAGAGAGATAGGTGCTCAGTTAGCTTCCTCCATTTCCTCTTGATTCAGTGTGGAACCAGCCCTTGGCACGGTGCTGCTCATATCAAGGGTAGGTTTCCCTCAGTTAACCTTTCTGTAAACACCTTCACAGGCCTTCCCATCTGTGCTGTCCTTTGGCAGAAAGGAGCCTACTGAATCTGGCTAGTCACCAGGCTACTCACCTGTCTCCCAGGTGACTCCAAGTCCAGTCCAGTTGACCATCACCGGCAGCCATCACACTTGCAATGGCACCATTATGAGAGACACACGCGGCCTAACTTCAGCGTCGATCTCTTTGCTCCCAAGAATGAGTTCTGTAAGTGAACAGCCTTCTCACAGTGTGCCCACAATGGTGCCACTTACTGCTGCCTGACAGAGGTCAGTCTCTAGAGCCAGAAGGGATACTAAGCAAGCCAGTCACACTCTCTCATAGGAATCAGCCTTCAACCTGGTCACCACACAGTCTTCCTAACACCCCACCAGCCATCCCCAGGTGACCCTGTGCCAAGTTCCCCCCTCAGGATATCAGCTACCCCTAAGAAACTGTGGCCCAGCCCCCCCAGCCATGCCAGCACCCTGTGTTTGCTCATCTCCTCAGCCTTTGGTTAGGAACCCTTCTCAATACCAAGGGAAAGCTTGTCACACAGACACTGCACTCGAAAGAGTCGAGTGGATGGCACCTGCCTGGGTTATGTCCCCTCAGGAGTCTGCCAGAAGACCACTTACTTCAGAGTTATGAACTCAGGACCTTCTGCTTCTAGCTATAACAGTAAAAACGTCTTTCAGTATTGAGCTAACAGCTTCTTACCTAAGCAAGAAAAAGAGCTCAAAGGCAAAGGAGGCTGAGCGGGGGCAGGCACGACCAGGAGAGTGAGTCCTCCTCTCTCATTTTTGTCTTTTGTGAAAACATCACACACAGAGACTCTTCTATCTGAGGAAGGATAAGAAGGAAGGGTGGGCAGAGCATTGTTTAGGGTCCCTGCCTGTCTCCTGTCCATTAGCGTTGTGCAGACCGCACAGTCTTTTTGTTGTAGAAAGGCCGGTGTCAGACCCAGCTCAGAATGTTCATCCTCAGAGTTGTTATCTGTAGCCCCTACAAGGCTTGCGCCTCAGCTGTCTGAGTCTAATTGGGAAGTAGAAAAGTACAGCCAGGCCTGAGTGATGCCCCCCGGGAAGCAAGCTTTGATGAGACTGGAAGGCCCCAGAAATGTCATTGTTCATGGGGACACCCTTACTCATGTGACCTTGTGATCACACAGATGGTCTCTTCTCCCCTCTAAGCCCTGGGAATCCTGATGTCACACACATCTCCACCTCAGACAAGACCAAGCCACCCTCCTGTAACGGCAGGTGATGGATCCTGCAGTAGGTTGGGAGAGAGCAAATAGGGTGTGCCTTGGGCACCTCCAAGCAAAGCAAGCAGAGAGCACATGGTGGCCAGCTCTGGGCGGCTCCTCTCTTCCCTGGAGACAGCAGTTCCCTCTCTGGGTTTCTCCTTTTGTACAATGTCTCCTCTGTGGTCCTCGGCTCGTTAGCAGTGATTCCAACAAGTCTGAACCTTCACAGTCTGACAGAACTCAAGCATGTAATCTAACTTGGTCCAGAGGTCTCCAGTCCCTCCAGGGTGTGACCCTCTTCCCACATAGCACACTGAAAGAGCATGGCTCATAGTGAGGACATTACGGGAGTTAGATGAAGGGGCCCCACTGCTGGAAGGAAGTGACTTCCACTGTGCCACTGCTCACGGGTAGGCAGATGCAATGTTGGCTTTAGACTCTACTTGTCCTGTTTCCACATCTTACATGTAAACTCAGACTCCTGGGCCTCTCTCTGTTTCTTGTGTGTGTGTGTGTGGGTGTGGGTGTGTGTGTGTGTATGTGTGTGTGTGTCTTGTTCACTCACACACACACATACACATACCCCTTACTTGCTTATCAGCTGTCTCTGTGTCTCTGTGTGTCTCTCTGTATCTCTATCTCTGTCTGTCTGTCTGTCTTTGTCTCTTTGTCTCTGTATGTCTCTGTCTCTCTGTCTCTTGTCTCTCTCTGCATGTCTCTGTCTCTCTGTCTCTCTCTCATTCTCTGTCTCGGTCTGTCTCTGTCTCTTTCTGTGTGTTTCTTTCTCTTCCTCTCTCTCTGTCTCTCTGTCTCTCTCTCACACACAAATACACACACCTTGCTTGCCTGTCAGCTGTCTCTGTCTCTCTTTCTCTCTCACACACACATACACACACAAACACACACATACACACACACACACACACACACACACACACACACACACACACACCTTGCTTGCCTGTCAGTTGTCCCTCTTTCCATTCTCACAGAGTTTCTGCCCGTCCTCCTTTCTTCTTTTTTGAGGCAAAGCCAAGATCAGGTCCCTCTGTGATTTGCTTAGTAGTCCCCTTGAGCCAAGCCAGCCCCTGGGGTTCTGTCCTCATTGCACAGCTACGGAACGATTGCTTCTTCAATTTCACTGTAGGTTTGCTGGCATGACAGAATTTACATGGGCAGAGGCTGTGGTGGAAGGAAGTCATGCTCCTCAGGGGACTAATCCATCCAGCCCTGACTCCCTGCAGGAGGAGTCCATCTGAAAAGGGACATCTGATTATCAACTGACAGGGTAGTTCTTCCAGGAGGAAGCTGAGGCTGGAGCAGCAGCAGTTGTCCCACCACACCACAGGCCCAGCTCTGTGTGGAGGACAAGCGTGCGTGATAAGGTTAGACTTTTACTAAAACGATGTTATTCCTTATTGGAAGTCACCTCTGTACTTTACTTACTAGATCTGATTGCTCTGGGTCCTAACCATATGGTATATACCTGAAGTAGTCACGGGGTGCGGGTTCCTCTCACTCCTGTCCCCATCCTTGGTGGTACTGGATCAGAGTCACGTCGACTGAAGTCCAAGGCCAAGCAGAGGAGCCCTGGTCATTCTGCTGTGGACGGTTTCAGGTCACTCTTGAGGGCATTAGGTCAGGATGGGCACAGGCTCATATTTAAAACCATAAACATCAAGTGGATTTCTATTTGTCCCCTCTGAGGATCTGAGGATCTTGTGCAGGTGATACCATGAGAAGGAGGTGCACTGTGACAACACAGGGAATGGCTTCCTGCTCCTTTCCCAAGGATGGGGAGGGCTGGACCAGGCAAGCTGTGGACAAGTGACAGACTTCTGTCATCAATCATTGCTCACATACTCACAGAGACACATAGTCTCACACACATGGGCATTAAGCAACACATGTTCTCTCAGCCATGTGTGCAGAGTCCCACATGTGAACTCTCGTGTTCATATACAACCACACACATTCACACCCTCACACTTACATACAACACCTCACACATCACTCCATCCTCTGCCTGTCCATCCCCCTTCCTCAAAGGCAAAGAAAAAGAGCCGGGCTCTTCAGTGAGGAGGCCTGCAGTGAGGAGACCCTACAGTGAGGAGACCCTACAGTGAAAAGGCCTGCAGTGAGGAGGCCCTGCAGTGAGGACACCCTGCAGTGAGGAGGTCCTATAGTGAGGAAGCTTGCAGTGAGGAGGCTCTGCAGTGAGGAGACCCTGTAGTGAGGAGGCTCTACAGTGAGGAGGCGGCAGTAAGGAGACCCTGCAGTGAGGGGACCTGCAGTGAGGAGGCCTGCAGTGAGGAGACCCTGTAGTGAGGAGCCCTGCAGTAAGGAGACCCTGCAGTGAGGAGACCCTGCAGTGAGGAGGTCCTGTAGTGAGGAGCCCTGCAGTAAGGAGACCCTGCAGTGAGGAGGCCTGCAGTGAGGAGGCTCTACAGTGAGGAGGCCCTGCAGTGAGGAGGCTCTACAGTGAGGAGGCCTGCAGTAAGGAGACCCTGCAGTGAGGGGACCTGCAGTGAGGAGACCCTGTAGTGAGGAGCCCTGCAGTAAGGAGACCCTGCAGTGAGGAGGCCTGCAGTGAGGAGACCCTGTAGTGAGGAGCCCTGCAGTAAGGAGACCCTGCAGTGAGGAGACCCTGCAGTGAGGAGGTCCTGTAGTGAGGAGCCCTGCAGTAAGGAGACCCTGCAGTGAGGAGGCCTGCAGTGAGGAGACCCTACAGTGAGGAGACCCTACAGTGAAAAGGCCTGCAGTGAGGAGGCCCTGCAGTGAGGACACCCTGCAGTGAGGAGGTCCTATAGTGAGGAAGCTTGCAGTGAGGAGGCTCTGCAGTGAGGAGACCCTGTAGTGAGGAGGCTCTACAGTGAGGAGGCCTGCAGTAAGGAGACCCTGCAGTGAGGGGACCTGCAGTGAGGAGACCCTGTAGTGAGGAGCCCTGCAGTAAGGAGACCCTGCAGTGAGGAGGCCTGCAGTGAGGAGACCCTGTAGTGAGGAGCCCTGCAGTAAGGAGACCCTGCAGTGAGGAGACCCTGCAGTGAGGAGGTCCTGTAGTGAGGAGCCCTGCAGTAAGGAGACCCTGCAGTGAGGAGGCCTGCAGTGAGGAGGCTCTACAGTGAGGAGGCCCTGCAGTGAGGAGGCTCTACAGTGAGGAGGTCCTGTAGTGAGGAGCCCTGCAGTAAGGAGACCCTGCAGTGAGGAGGCCTGCAGTGAGGAGGCTCTACAGTGAGGAGGCCCTGCAGTGAGGAGGCCTGCAGTGAGGAGGCCCTGCAGTGAGGAGATTCTGCAGTGAGGAGGCCCTGCAGTGAGGAGGCCCTGCAGTGAGGAGATTCTGCAGTGAGGAGGCCTGCAGTGAGGAGGCCTGCAGTGAGGAGGCTCTAAAGTAAGAAGGCCTGCAGTGAGGAGGCCCTGTAGTAAGGAGGCACTACAGGGAGGAGGCCTGTAGTAAGGAGCCCTGCAGTGAGGAGGCTCTACAGTCAGAATGCCTGCAATGAGGAGGCCTATAGTGAGGAGACCTGCAGTGAGAAGACCCTGTAGTGAGGAGGCCTTGC
>BTHU01000022.1:15011014-15143514 GCA_036184795.1 Tokudaia tokunoshimensis
GGCCCCCAGGGGTGCTCCCTACCCTCCCATGCTCCCCATGACCCCCGCCCCGTGATGCTCCTCAGAGGGACAAACTTTTTCTTTAGAATGGCTTCTCTTCATTGCACTTAATAAGTAGCATCTTAGGTACACAAGTGTCTGACTTTCTGTCCTATCACTGACATTCAAGGACATCTGTGGGACTTGGCCTTGTTCTAATGAATTCCAGATGTGTAATCAGATGGTGTACATACAGACAAATGAACAAAAACCGGAAAGCTCTGAGCCTGGAGGCAGATGGTTGGAGGCAGATGGTTGGAGGGGACTGGCCACCCAGGGCTACTGCTTCATGACTTCTGGTCAGCTGGTGGGCACTCAGGACTGTGGGATGCCTCAGGTTTATTCTAGCTTCCCCACTTATGACAAGCACACCACCGTGTAGACTGTCCGGGCTTCTTAGATTTCTAAATCACAGAACACAACACTATATACATACACTACTACACACCTGCACCACAGAGAGATACATGTCACATGCATGTCAAACACAGACATACACGAGATGTGCCCTACACACCATGCAGTGTGCACATCACCCACTCTTTATACTACACGTGGATACACACTCTGGCGCCGCATATAAAGATCTCCTTAAGAAAAGGTAAATTTTCACTTTAACACAGACACTAAACACTAAACACAGAGTAAAGTGTCCCCACGCCATGAAAAAGAGTTCTTTGTTACATTAAGAGTGGTTAAAGATCCCTGCAGCCTCAGGACCCCAGGGTCTGTCAGAGGGGGTGCATGCATGATGGTGTCAAGAAAAGTAAGAAGCCTTTCCTCCTGCGCCCTCCTGGGGCCCAAAGCCACGTGGATTCCTGCTCCCTCCCGGGGCCACTGGCCCCACTCACCACCAGCTCCCGTACCACCAGCCTAGCTCCTTGCCGTGTTGCTATGGGGACCAGTCTGTGGTATCCCAGGCTGAGCCCCGCCTGCCTGCCTCCCCAGCTCTCCACGTGCTGGCTTTGTGAGGGCTCAGTCTCTGCAGCTGGGGCCAGCAGAAGAAAAGGGCGCTGCCAAGGAGACAGGACCACCCACAGGACCCCAGGAGGGGCTGGCTGATCAGGGCCTGGAAGCACAACTCTTGGCACTTGACATCTCTGACGAGACCCCCAGCTTCCCGCCCTCCGCCCTCCGGGACCCAGCTGATCTCCTCCGGAAGCTGTCCCTCTGAAAGTGTGCCAGCCTCCAAGGTTGCCTACTCCGGGGCTGCGGAAGGCACACGAATTTCTCTTGTTTGTTTTAAAATGACTCTCATTCCCAAAGGAAGTCAGTAAGTACCTCGGATTTCAAATGGCTTTGGGACCTGGGCTGGGGCCTCTTCTGTGTGACTGACTTTCAAGGGGGTGGAGCTGGCAAGACTTTTTCTGAGGAAGAGGAGGGTGTGTAATTTGAAAAGGGATTTAATCAACTCACTGCCCTCTCTGGAATAAACTGTTAGGAGGCCACTGTGGCTGTTTACTGGGGTTCTGGGGTCCCCAGCTCCTACACAGATTATCTAGGTGTTTCTTGAACAATATATAGTAGGTTTCGATGCGATTTCTCCACCCTTGACCCACTTTTCCATTTTTGTTTTTAAATGAACAGGGAGGGAAAATGGTGTGCTTAAATAATATGGTATTGCCTGTAAGAGTCGAAGGACGGTGGGACCCCATGTCAGGTGACAAGTGTCTTTTTAACCCCTTTTCTTTTTGTTAGCGTTTCTAGTGCCACTCTGTCTGAAAGTCATTCTAGTGAAAGTGAAAATAAACCAGGAGGAAAGAGGGGCCTTTGGCTTTTCTTTGGAGAATTGGAGGATCATTGAAAGAAACGTGGTCTTTAGGTGAACAAGGGGGAAACTTTATCAAAGGGCCATGCAGTATGGCCTGTCTGCAGGCCTCTGGCTACTCCAGGGTGTCGCAGGCACACTCGAGCATCCTTCCCTTCCCTTTCCTCCCCTCCCTTCCCCTCTCACCTCTTTTCATCTCTCCCTTCCTCCCTTCCTCTTCTTTTTCTTGTTTTTACAAGACAAAACAGTCTCATGTAGCCTAGGCTAGTTTCACACTTACATGTAGTTGAATTGGAATCCTTAATCCTCTACCTTCCAAGTGCTGGGATTACAGACACACCCTACAGCATCCAGTTCAGCTGTCTGAGTCTTATGCACTATATCCGCCATTCTCAACCTGTGGGCTGAAACCCCTTTGAAGGGTTGAAGGACCCTTTCACAGGGGTTGCCTAAGACCACCTGCTTATTAGATATTTCCATTACGATTTATAACAGTAGCAAAATGACATTGATGAAGTAGCAATGAAAATGAGTTTGTGGTTGGAGGTCACTATAACATGAGGAGCTGTATTAAGTGGCCACAGCATTAGGACGGCTGAGAGGCACAGTTTCGTACCAACCTGTAAGTTAAAGTAGCTAGAAAGTGCTCGTTTCCAGAACAATTGAAAACATTTCAATTTCAGCATTGTTGGCTGAAACTAGCTTGAGGTGGGAACAATGTGTGTTTATCTGGGTGAATAGGGAGGACTACATGGTGGGGAAAGGGTTCACTTTGGTAAACTAAGGGTTTGAGCAGGTTGTTATGGGCTGTATCTTCTACACAGAAGCTGAGTACCTCTGCAGTGGTGAACCCAGCTGATCTTAGTCACAGCTTACAGATCTTCCTTCCCTGACCTTGTGCTGGGGCAGGGAGGGGTGGTCCACTGAAGGGTGTCTAGCTTTGAGGCCTGAAAACCAGGGTCCTCGCCTTGCTTCTCCAGACCGGGGAATTGATTCCCAGTTCATCTGCTCCAGGGTTGAGCTGGGCCCCAAGGGCAACTCCTCATCCTTGGGCCCCTGGACTCAGAGCTCAGGCTTGGCAAAGAGACCTTAGTTTCCTTGTCTGCGAAATGAGGGCTTGTCTCCCAGGCTCTTGATGAGATTCCTGGGTAACCTCAGGACTCTCAGCCTGTTGTTGGTCTGCACTGCTCCAGAAGAGTGGGTTACACACACGTGACCTACGGGTCAGAGCCCCCACTGTAATAGGATCATGTGTCACCTACTGGCGGCTTTCTGTGGAGCAAAATAGCCAAGGGTACATTTGTACCCTGAGTGGCTGGCTGCTGGTTCTGTGAAAAGGTCCCCAACTCCAGGCCTGGGGGAGACCATACACATGGGTGTCCATTTACTAAGTTAGTAGATTCTGTGTCAGTTTATGCTTGCAGCTTCAGATCAATGCAGGGGCTTACAGTGTCTCTCAGGGAGGGAGACGGCACTGGGACTATCAGAGACAGACTCAGGTCAACATTCCTAACCAATGTCTGAGGCCCTGCATGTGTCTTTGTGGCCAGTGGTCCAGTGAGAGGTAAGAAACTTGCTTGCAGAGATGTGTTCCGGAAGAGGGAAGAGACAGATGCTGCCCTGTTCAGACCAGGACCTGACACCTATCACAGTCCCCTGTGTGCCGGCGAAGGTCCAGCCACTGGTACCTGTCACAGTGTGGTATAAGCAGCCACCCTCCCACAGCCTGCTGAGGAACTCTGTGTCAGTCTTGTGGAGTTTCGGCTGTTCTCAAACTTGCTTTGTAGTCAGCGATGATTTTGAATTCCCGATTCTCCGGTCTCCAGCTCTCAAGAGCTGGGATTTCATGTGCATACAACCATGTCCAGTTTATACAGTGCTTAATGCATTCTGGGTAAACACGGTACCAACTGAACTACATCCCCAGCCCAGCGGAGGAACTTCTAATTTTCCTATGTCCTATTTCCCTGTGACTGCTTCAGGGGCTTTATTGCTGACCAGCTGTAAAGCTAATAGAATCTATTCTCCCTCCCTTTCTTTCTCCTTCCATCCCTCCCCTCTTCTTTCCTTCTCTCTCCCCATCTCCCTCTTTCTGGATAGCTCGTCCGACACTGCTTTGAGCATCCTTAGCTACGGTCGGTCGGCTCCTTTCTTTCCCTTTATTCACACTCCCAGCTTCCCAGCTCAACCTCATTCTTTAACCTGCACCTGCTATTGAACCATGAGTACGTTTTGCTTATGGAGGAGCTGGGCATTAGGACTGAGGAGTAAAGGTTGGTAAAAATAACCATTTGGCAGTATTTAATGTTTGGATTAGATACCAGGAGCAGTGGCAGGTCCGGAGTCAACTCAGGCTTCAGGGTATCTTCCTGGTTGATGCTGCACAGCTGCACCAGAACAATGCCTGAATTACGATCTATTCAGGGCCTGATGGAGTAGGGGCGTGGCTACCCCTTTTATGCCTTAGGTTTTACGGATCACTACAGTGTAAAGGGTGGTGGTGGGGCACCAGTTGTAGACTTCAGGGCAGACTCATCAGAGCTTTGTGTTATAGGTAGGGGAAAAACAGTTGCTTTCATTTTTCCACTTCAGGCTCAAATGTGATTGGAGTGACTGCCAGAGTCACCCTGTAATTATGCCCTCTGTCTGGGAAGCTCTCAAAATGCCACTCCACTTAGGCACTAGGCTGGTGTTGTCTCTTCAGGTCAGTGCTAAACGCTCTGTGGGCTAAGATGACTAAACTGTCAAATATTTTTAAAAGCTTTTTTGTTTTTTTGTTTTTTTAAGATCAAGAGGTAAAGAGAAGTCTGACTAATTAGCTACTCCATTCCCAGCATTTTACACGCATGACCTAGTTGGCATGAAGGGCCCATCCAAGGTCAATGAGCCTGACTTCACACATAGACCTTTACACACAGGTTTGAGCAGTTCATGGCCACTTCCCAAGACGAGAAGGCAACACAAATAAAATCATGTCAGTTTGGGAAACATTGTTCTCTCCTGACCTGAATCCCATCGTAGTGTGATACGACCTAGAAAACTTTCTGGGGGAAGAAGAAAATGTTTCAGAGAAGGGATTCACACTCAGCATTCCCTCCCTTCTTGGTTTCTTGGCTACATTTTTCCTTAGAGAAATTTAGGGGTAGCGATAGGAAATAAAATTTCCACACATAAACTGAGACAACTGGCTCTCGCTGTGCAAGAGTTCTGGGTGGGAAGTCTTAGATGAGTAGGCAGAGGTTTTGTGCTTTTATTTTTAGATGGATTCTCTCTTTTCTCCTGATTACAAATATCGTGAATAATCTCTGTAAATTTTATGAGTTATTGAGGAACTTTGAGAAGAAAACAAACATGACTGAAAGCTCATCACCCCAACATAGCCGTCACAGGCAGCCCCCTGGAAGCTTTGATCGTCCTGTCCACACTGTCTGTCCCCCTGGAAGATCTGATCGTCCTGTCCACACTGTCTGTCAGTCTGTAGGTGTTTAGTTGTTGGTCCTGGAAGCTGACACGGTGAGGCCTGGGAAGATGGCTCAGGCTGCAAAATGCTTACCTTGCAAGTCCAAGGACCTGAGTTCAGTCCTCAGATCTTATGGAAAAGAAGTTGTACGTGAGCTGGGGAGATAGATGGCTCAGTGGGTAAAGTGCCTGTCTTTCAAGCATCAGGGCCTGAGCTTAGCCGCCTAGCAGATGTAAAAGCCACATGTGGCAGCGTGTGTCTGTCACTCCAGTGTTGGGGGAAGGAGACAGGTAGATCCCTGGAAGCTCACTGGTCAGACAGCCTAGCCCAGATGATGAGCTCCAGGTTTAGTGAGTGACCTAGTCTCTCAGGAAAAAAAATATACATATATATATGTATAATATTATATATATAGTGGCTAGAGACGTGGCTCAGTGGTGAAGAGCACTTGCTGCTCTTCCAGAGGACTAGGGTTTTGTTCCCAACATCCACATGATGGCTCATAAGCATCCATAACTCCAGTTCTAGGAAGTCTAACACCTTCTTCTGGTCTCTGAGGGCACTGCATGCACATACATGGAGCATGTATATACATGCATACAGGCAAAACATTCATACACAGGAATTGACTAATGTTGACTGATGGCTTCTCCATACACACACACACACACACACACACACACACACACACCTGTATATGCATATATACATACTGTGGTGGTTTGAATATGCTTGGCCCAGGGAGTGACACTATTATAACCTGTGACCTTGTTGGAGGAAATGTGTCACTGTGGGGGTAGGCTTTGGGACCCTCCTCCTAGCTGCCTGGGAGACAGTCCTCTTCTGGTTACAGTTGGATCAAGATGTAGAACTCTCAGTTCCTTCTCCAGCACCATGTCTTCCTGGATGCTGCCATGCTTCCCTCCTTGATGATAATGAACTGAACCTCAGAAACCTGTAAGCCAGCCCCAATTAGATGTTGTCCTTTGTAAGAGTTGCCTTGGTCATGGTGTCTCTTCACAGCAATGGAAACCCTAACTAAAACACATACCATATAAACACATACCACCCCCACCCACCCACACACACAACTGGATGTGATGTCCCAGTGATGGAGAGGTGAAGACTATTAGATCTTTGGGGTTCAGTGGCCAGTCAGCTTAGCCTACTTGAAAAATTCTAAGCCAGTGAGAGACTCTGTGTCAGAACAGAAAAGGTGCTCTGGGCACATACCTTCAATCCCAGAACTCCGAGGTCAGAAGCACATGGATTTTTATAAGTTCAAGGTCTACATAGAGAATTCCAGGCCATCTGGACTACACAGTGAGACTTTGTTTCAGAAAAAGAGGAGGGAGAAAGGGCATTCAGTACCTGAGGAATAACACTTGAGGTTGACTTCTGACCTTCATATGCATATGCACATGTATGTGCCCACACACACATATGGACATACACACACATACACACACACACACACACCCACACACACCCACCCACACACACACACACATACACACACACACACACACACACGAAGATGCTCCCTGTTCAGGCCTATTGGAGGTAACAGGAGGGTCTGCACCTTCTGCTTTGTTGCTCCCCCCTTCCCTCCCCCACCCCCTCCAGCCAGGTCATCACTACCCTTCCTAGTAAGAAAGGGTGGGGACTCTCATAGGCAGAACAGAGGCCCAGGAAAGGAGTCCTTTCTCCTGGGAGCAGCCTCCTGTGCTGTGAGCTGTGTGCAAAAAGAGGAAAATGCCTCTGGAGGGACAGCTGAGGGAAGCCCAGAGGGCATGTGGCCTTCCTCCAGGAGCCTCTGACTCTATGAAGTTAGTCAGGGTCCTTGGGATTGAATAGTATAAGCAGGCCTTCATTTCCACGGTGTTACGATTTGAATCTGAGATATCTCTCACAAGTTTATGTGTTTGTTTTAGTCTTTGAGACAGGGTCCCATGTAGTCCAGGCTGACTTCAAACTCAATATGTAGCCAAGGATGGCCTTGAACTTGCCTTCCTTTCTTTACTTCTATGGTACTGGGTTTACAGGTCTGTGTCACCATGCATGTCTCACTCGTGTTAAGATTCCTATTTCATATCTGGTGGAGTTATTAGGAGAGACTGTAAACCTTTAGGAGGTGGGAGCTAGGAGGAGGAAGTAGGTTGGTTGCCGGGAGCATCCCTTGGAGGTGTATTACCCTTGGCTCTCCCTACAGTCACACCCTGTCTGCTTCCTGCTCGGCCTCTATAGGAAGCATTCTAACACATTCCTACTGCTATCATGGACTGATGACTGCGTCCCTTGAAACCTTTGGCCCAGTTAGATCCCCCCTCCAAGTTGTTTCTGTCAGGTACTCTGTCTCAGGGACAAACAGTTAACACTTTGGTGCTGCGGATTTGTTTGGCCATTGGTCATATGTACTCCAGGGTGAAATAATTAGAAAAGATGGAATATGGGCATCCATATTTTACTTCCCAGAGAACCGTTCTACCTTAGGTCACTTCCTTGCTCTTTTCCTAATGAAAATATTGTATAGGAAGTTCCAGGGTCAGTGCCAGACCCTGTCTCAAAAAATAATGTGGCTCCAGGATGTTCCATATGGTCTAGAAAATGATCTACATGATAGATATATTTTCAGATGTCAGTGAGTGAGTATAGTAAGCATATTTCAAGCCAAAGTAAAATAGATAGATAGATAGACAGACAAGTGGTAGATAGATAGATAGATAGATAGATAGATAGATAGATAGATAGATAGTAGATAGATATAGATAGACAGGTGGTAGATAGATAGATAGATAGATGGATAATATTTATTTGGGTGTTCAAAACATTCAGCAGAAATAAGCTGGCAATAATACCTCATGAGGAAGTCAGCTGGAGTTTACATAGAGAGACAGAGTTAGGACTGAATGTTGTCTGCTCATGGGAGGCTTCCAAGTGAAAGAACAAAGAACTGAGAGATATTGACACCAAATCCAGTGGTCACGATAGCCAACAGACACGGACTGGAAAAGTTGAGGCTGTCCGCTGGAGTTCCTGGTTGAGTTTCTTTGGTTGAACTTCTGGGTTCCACTTCCCACCACAGGCACTTTTACATCCTAAGCTAAGCAACAGTGACCTGTTGAGAACACTCTTACTTCTGTTTGGGGGGACAAAATGTTTTTATGCTTGGGCTGCTTTGCTGGCCTGTCCTCTTTGTCACAGAGTTTTATGGGGCAGCTCATCCCCCAAAAAGAGGCTTTTGAAGGACACTTAATATAAACACACTTGGGTCTAAGTGGGGACCAACCTCCTCTCAAGCCTGACAAATTGAATTTGGTCTCTAGGACTCATTTATGGAAGTAGAGAACCAACCTTCGCAAATTGTCTTCTGGCCTCACACATGTGCACCCGTGTGCGCACACACACACCAAATAAATCAAAGTGTAATATAAAAGATTAGGTGGATAATAATAAAGGAAGAAACCCTATATTGGCTGACTTCTATATACATGTGCACACATGTGTATATGCATTTGTGCACACAGGTGCACACACGTACTTAGACTGTCTCTGTACACACACACACACACACACACACACACACACACACGATAGTGAATCTATCAGCTCTGCTTCATTTGACTGCTCAGAAATTTGGGTGTGGCTTGGCTCTGGATATAGTCAGATGGTGGCTGGGATAAGCATCATCCAAGGTAGCTCCTTCTATTGGTCAGTCGGGGCAAGTTGGTGCTGGCTGTTGGCTGGGGTGTTGGCTGGGGTCTTAGTTTCTTCCATGTAGGTGTCTCCCCAGGGCTGGTGGGACACCCTTCCAACATGGAGGTGATTATACCCTGGCCCAACAAAAACTAGTGCTATGTGAATGACCAAAAACTAGTGTGTATGACCTAGGAAGTCATCTGTGTCACCTCTGAAGGACGTATTGGACACTAATATTTATGGGTTGTTCATAGTGGAAGGGGCTACGTAAGAGTTGATCAGGATGTAGTCATCACTGGACCACTGTGGGGGTTCTTTTTAAGGGTGTTATCCAAAGTAGAGACATTGTTTCCTCCCAATGGGGAACGAAAGGACATTAGACCTCTTCCATTCCTCCTTCCTTCTTTCCTTTCGTCCTTCCTTCCTTCCTCCCTTCCTTCCTAACTTCCTTTTCTCTTTTTCTCTCTCTATTTCTTTCTTTCTTTCTTTCTTTCTTTCTTTCTTTCTTTCTTTCTTTCTTTCTTTCTTTCTTTCTTTTCTTTCTTTCTTTCTTTCAGATGGAGTCTCATTATGTGGCCCTGACTGACTTGGAACTGGATATGTAAACCAGGCTCGTTTGAATTTATAGAGATCAGCCTGCCTCTGCGGAGTGCGGAGTGCTGGGATTAAAAGCACGTGCCACCACGCCCAGCCCTTGTTTTGTTTTAAAGTGGGAGAAACTCTTCCCTTGCTTTCTTCCCCCACCTGCTCTGAAGCTCTTCTCTCCATTCTCCCCACCTGGCCTTTTAGGCTAGTGCTCATCCTCACTTCCTCGGCTGATTCTGTGTTCCTGGTTGGCCTTGGCCCCAGTCCTGAAGGGATCCCACTGCTGGCCTCCAGGCTCAGGATGTGCCAGCAAAGGGACAATTGCACTGTCCTGGACCACAGGTGCTATGCTTCCTGGAGTGAGCGGGAAGCATCTGGGTGGCCCAAGGCTGCCTCCTCAGGGGACGTGGCTCTTCAGGGAGTGAAGCAAAGGGCTCTGGGCCAGGCACAGACAGCACAGTCGTGGAGATTCAGATTCTTTAGGCACTTGCCCAGGTTAGACCTCATTCCTTACAATGCCTCTAACACACACACCTCTCCATTTTATGGAAGAAGAATCTTGAGCAGTTCCATCCTGCCAAGGACACACTACTTGCGAGCTACAGTTTGAGCTCTTGGAGCTCTTGACCACTCTAGCCTATCACTTTTGCATAGGGCAGCTTTATGTCCCCTGACAGTGCCCAGCAGAGCCACAGGAAGCCTACAGAAGTTCTGCATCATCTCAGAAGTTCCGCATCCCGTCAGACTGCAGCCTCTGGAAGGGGACAGTGCTTACCTTGAAGGCATGAGGATCTGGGTTTGACTCCCCAAAGCCCACATAAAAACAAAAAAAAAAATCTGGGAGTGCTGCATGCACTTGTAATCCCAGCACTGGGGAGGCAGAGACAGCAGGTCCCCAGGGCTTGAGAGCCAGCCAGCCTAGGTTTTACTTGAAGTTCCAGTCCAGTGAGAGACCCTACTTTTAAAACAAAACAAAACAAGGATAGACAGGATCTAAGGAATGTTGCCTGGGCTTGAACCCTGGTCAGCAGGCACAAGTGCATACAGGTACATATACACTCATGCATGCATGTGTACATTCATACACACACACACATACATATACACAAAAAATATTAGCTAATTAAAATAAATATATAGAGGATTGGGGAGATGGTTCAGTCCAAGCATGAGGAACTGAGTTCAATCCCCAGCACCCACGTGAAGAGGCTGATGTAGTGGGAGACACAGGTAAATCCAATCCTGGGGAGGCAGAGACAAAAGGGTCCCTGGGGGATTGCTGTCCAACCAAGCTAGTCCTGTTGATTAATCCCAGGATGAATAGCAATAAATACCAAGATCATGATGATGATGATGATGATAGGTAATAACAACAATAACAATAACAATGTGGACAGCAATTGAGGAAGACACTTAGTTTTGACTGTTTTTAAAGATTTATTTATTTTATATATGTGAGTACACTGTAGGTGTCTTTAGACACACCAGAAGAGGGTATCAGAACCCATTACATGTGGTTGTGAGCCACCATGTGGCTGCTGGGAATTGAACTCAGGACCTGTAGAAGAGCGGTCAGTGCTCTTAACCCCTGAGCCATCTTTCCAGCCCCTCGCTTTGACTTTTGACCTCCACATGCACACACACACACACACACACACACACACACACACACACACACACACACAGAGAGAGAATTTAAGATTAGCTGATGCAGTGGTGCATAATAGTGATCCCAGCATTTGAAAGACTGAAACTGTAAATTCAAATGAGTTTGCACAACACAGTGAATCCAAGGTCATCCTGGAGTAGTTGGTGAGACTGTCTCAACAAAACCTAAAACAAACACAAAATTTAGGATAGATTAAGACGGCTTTACCGAAATGGAGTCAAATTTGCAGCCTGTATTCATGTAAGGTTAACCCTCTGCCCCATTATTTACTGACTTCCTGAGATAATGAGGGGGCTTTCCCCTTAGGGCTGTCTGGAAGAGGCAGAACTTAGGCCTGCTGGGGCAGTTCTCATCAGCCAGATCACCATCAGTTCCCTCAGGTCTCTTGGAGTCACAGTGAAACAATGTCACTGGTGGGATGTGCTTCTTCCAACCTTCTGTAGTCACCAAGGTATGTCTGGCCTGGGTCACCTGTCCCCTGATGGATCGATACTCTTCCCTGTAGAGAACCTCAATCTCAGGTCTGCTCGGAGGAGCCCACCAAACCAGATACAGAAGGCGTCCTCATTCAGTGACTTGTTAAACTAAAATCAGTCCTGAAAAATGGCTGCCGCTTCAGAGTCTGGCATGGTTGAGCCAGGTCATGTAGAAGGATTACGCTTTCGAAGTCATCCCACCACAAGCAGACCAGGCCCTTCAGAACCAGCAAACCAGCCTCCTCTCACGTTGCGTCATCGCTACGGAAATGCAAATATGCCACTGTTTTGTGACCAATATTGCAAAAATTAGAAAGAGGAAGTTGGGTTTTGTTCTTGCGTGAGTTCAACCCTGGAGGAGATGCAGACAGGTCTCGGAAGAAGGGTGAGTGGAGATCGGCTCCTGGGATCTTTGCCTAACACTACAAAATTGTCTTGTGTTGGGAAGGGGCTACATGGGGGAGGGTGGTGGGAGATTACTAGAAACCAAACAGGAACCATTCAAGGGAGACAGATGTTTTCAAGGCAGGAAGTTGCTGTGGTGTGCTAGCGGTGTCTCTTTTCACACTGTTGTCTTTCAGTGGCTCATACTGGTGAGAGGATAGAGTTACTGTGGATGGGCCTGAGAAGCTTCTGCAGCTACAGAGTGCTGGACATGCTGTTGGCAGATGGGGCACAGCTCAGACTTAGGATATGGGCAGTCTGTCAGTGACTGTTAATGCCCCCTGGGAGGCTAGGGGAGGGGCACAGATCCAAGGCTTTGCCTGGGCAGCTCTGGGTAGTGGTACAGCACCTTAGGAGGCTGGCTCACAGCAGCACGGCTGGAATGATAGGATTCTGATGACACTGTGATGCTACATGCTGTGCAGAGCAGGCAGAGTCCTGAGAGGCAGGGCATATTTGAGAAGCCGGACTCTGGGACCTGTGAGGAGTGTAGGGTTGGAGTCACTGTCATTGTAGCTGGCAAGCCAGTCTCCATTTTCCTGGGAGTCAGTGAGTGCCACAGAGGACGAGTAACTGTGGGGGGATGGGAGGAGACCCTGGTGAGAATGCCAGGAACAGGGTGATGGGCAGTTGTAGAGCTGTCCAAACTTGGCTTTGGATCGCTTCTCAGACTCTGCCTCGACTTCCCTCGCTGTAAAGTGGGATCGGAATGATGCCAAGCTACACTGAGGTTTAGAGCTTTTGCATCTCTGCCTCAGTTTAGATTGGTCCTTCTCAGTCAGGGGTGGTGGTGGTGGTGGCGCACGCCTTTAGTCCCGGAATTTGGGAGGCAGAGGCAGGTGGATCTCTGAGTTTCAGGCCAGCCTGGTCTGCAGAGTGAGTTCCACAACAGTGGGGCCACACAGAGAAACTCTGTCTCTTGGCGGGGGAAAAAAAGACAAAAAAAAAAAAAGATTAGTCCTTCTTAACACCTAAGGTGATCATTGCTAGTCATTCATACATGCGTGTGTGTGTGTGTGTGTTGGGGGTGGGGGTGGGAGGTCATGCATGGGGAAGCCAGAAGACAATCTCAGATGTTATTCTCCAGAGTCTGTCTATCTTGCTTTTTAGACGGGTTCTCTTCTTGGCCCCCATTTTTGTGACAGATGAAACAGGCGCAGAACACTCTGTCAGCTTATTCCAAGCCTCCCCTCCCCCCCCAGCCTATGAATGGACTGGATGGTCCCCACATAAGCTCTCTGAGCTGATAACACACAACGTGCTTGGTTTGGGGGTGGGGCCAGCTCCGGCAAGGACAGGAGGAAGTGGTTTGTCTCAACTGGGCTGCCACAGGCGTCTGCCCCTGCAGGGTAGCAGTGGAGGCTGACTTCTGTTTCTAGAGGTATCTGCACCTCTCAATGTGCAGGGACCCAAGAGGCACACTGAACTATGCATACAGAGGTCAAGAGCACATTATGAGGTTAGCGCTGAAGTGGGTTTGTCTTCAGAAGCCTCACTGCCGAGTGAGAAACCATGCCCTGCTGCTCAGTGATGAAAGCCAGTTCCATGGGTTACAACAGGGACTCTGGGTATCTTGATGCCTGTTCCGGAAGTTTCTGCCATACTGTGCCTTCTTATGGGCCCTGGGTAGGCTGATCGTGACCCTCCACTTACAGATAGAAATTGTGATTTCTCCATTGTGTCTATCTCCATTGTAAAGCGACTGAGAAGGAAGTCAAACCAGCACTGGGCAGATACAAAATCCAGATGATGCTGGCTTTGTGGACTGTTCTAGCGACTACAAGAAGGCTCTGAGACGGAAGTGTGCTCAAAACAATGAACAAGGACAGAAGAATTCACAGAGCTGTGGTGGCCTGTCTCTGCCTGCCTCTGGGCAGGGGGACAGAGAGGGGGCAGGGACCGAGCTAGTTCAGGAAGGAAATGAAAAATGAGAAGGGCCTTCATTCATTGTGGCCACTTCCCTCCGTGTGCAGGATCCTCCTGCACCCCAGACCTCTCTAGGCAGGTGAGGGGTTGGATACGACAGGTCTAGGCTCATGCGGAGGGATGCAAGAGGGCAGATCCTGTGTAAAGGGGGAGCAGCAACATGGTGGACATGCAAGCTGACTGCAGCCTGGTGACATATCTTGCACCACAGTGAGGCTGACACGTGACGGTTCTGAGGTCTGGTCTGCTCTTCCTTCTGGTTTTCTGTGCTAGAAAGCCTCTCCCATGGCCATTAACAGGGGATCTCTGTGGCATCTGGGCCTCATATATTGACTTTCCCTTAAACAGCTGATTGGTGAGCCCCTGACTTGAAAATTCCTCATATGGGGCTGGGCCCACTGACTGCTATCTACATTGGCATTGGATTTGATTTACTCCTCCCCCCCTCCCAACACCCACCCTTGTGATCCCTACCATGGAAAGTATACCCCACATGGCCTGGTTTGGAACTCCATGCTGGCTGCCTTTCCCTTACTATACAATATCATTGCCCATCTCTGAGCCCCTAGAAATGGGGAATAATTAAACGTTCAGGTCCTGTAAAGCAAGCTTGTCTGGACACTCAGGTCCTAGGAGGAAGGGTTGATCTATACTGGAAATGAAATCTGGAGTCCAGGGACCTCACTAATACTGCACAGAGAACACATAGACAATTGATAAGGTAAAAGGGTGCTTCTCTGGGTGACAAGCACACGGAGAAGGTTCTTAATCCTAATGTAAGGGTACCCCACTGACTGGGATTTAGTCTCACAATCTTTCTCGATACTGGCTAGTTTAAAATTTGGTGCAATTTTGTGGGTGTAAGTAGAAGATTCTCTGATGAGAGGTGAAGGCCATAGCGATCTATGAGTTTAGTAAGTCATCAGGATTGGTCTTTTGACAGTATCTACTTGGCAAAATAATAGTAGTAGATTCTTCCCTAAGCCCTATCACATGTCTCTCCATAGGTTCTTGACTGATAATGATGCTAGGCACTGGTTTCATCTTACGGAATTGGCCTTAAATCCAATCAGAAAGTAGTTGGTCACTCCCGTGATGTTCATGCCAGTACTACAACAGTGAGCGTGTCTTGCTGTAGCTCACAGGGTGCAGCTGATGGTGATTGCTGGCTACTTTCCTCCTCTAGTAACAACTTAGCAACTCCCAACACTAGGAAGGTTAGCTAGTAGGGGTGAAACTTCCAGGTCAGTACCAGTTTTGTTTTGTTTTTCCCCACATGTTTTATGACTCAAGTATGTGATATCTTCAGCAATTGGGTCTTACCACCAAATTCTGTAGGGTACCCAATAACATTAGCCTGTAATGTTTGGAGGTATTTGAGGCCTCATTGGCCAACAGCTCCAAAAGAGGTAACCTATGCCTGGCTCCGGGGGTTTTTACTTGATAGCCTGGTGTGTCCAGTAGGGTTATTGTCACCCCATTATAGGGTAGCTTCGTTTTCTCTCTCTCTCTCTCTCTCTCTCTCTCTCTCTCTCTCTCTCTCTCTCTGTGTGTGTGTGTTTTAAAGAAGCTTGTACAGTTGTAGGCTTTCATCTGAAGGTTTTAAAAGGTCTTTAGTGTTATTTATCCTTCCCTGTATTCCCTCCTCTACCCTGTCTTCTCAACCTCTTTCCAATTTAATCTTTCCTGTTCCATTTATTTATATTACAATATCACATTCCCTCCTTCTAAGGCTCTAGGATCCCGGCAGAAGGAGCGGAAAGATGTTAGATGAGTTAGGTGTGGCAAGGCATGCCTTTAATCCCAGCATTCAGGAAGCAGAGTCTGTGATCTCAAGAAAAAGTTCCCAGATCTGACTTCCCAATGCAGCCACCCTGTGCAGTAGGTAGCTCTGTCCTTGATGTTTGCCAACCCTCATCCATTCCTGGACCTGTGATTCTCCATCAATCTAGTTTCAGGCCAACATTGTTGCTGTGCTTAGTACTTGGTTTCCCTGTGCCCTGCCATAGCAGAGTGGGTAGGGATCTCTGCGTGTCACAGTGACCTAGAGTTGTTTCAGTTGACAGTAACCTGTCAGATGGATGTGTCATGCTGCCTATTAGGGCTTCCAAAAATGAACAAAATGGCTAATCTTGCTGTTGTATGCTGCCCCGGGCTTTGGGAATCTCTGTAGGACCATCACTGTGTCCCTTCTGGGGAAGCTGAGTATAGCCCTTATTTTCTAGATAATAAGGCATATGAATAGGAACATGCTACATGCAAAATCTTAGTGATAACAAGGGCCACATTGCCCCATAGATGGAAGTATTAGCTGGAGATATACCACAGAAGTAAAATGGCAACCTAACATACACAAGACCTTGGATTCCATCCCCAGTGTTACACACACACACACACACACACACACACACACACACGATAAATGCAATGAAAGTAGTCAAACTGCAGTTTGTGGGGAGTGGGCTGTTAATGTACTCAGTGAGATCTTAGGGGATTAGCTTGGGATGAGAGCAATGGGGTCTTCCTAAGAGACCAGGGCTGCTGGAACCTCTGGTAGCTTGACCCTCCTGGGTATGTAGGGAACTATGTTTCCCTTTCCTCCGTCTCTGGATCCCTCATTCAGGGTGGTGTCTTTGGCCTAAAAATATAACCCATGAGGAAGCCATTTCTTCATTTACCTAAAGTCATATGCTGAAGTTGTAATAATCTCAGGACCACCAGGATGGTCCTTCACGCCGTGTCACCATCCATTATCCCTAGCCTCATCCCTAGGTGACAGGCTACACAGTTGGCCCTTGGTCTTGGGGGAAAAGGGCTTTGGCACAGGGGGATTGTCACCATGTGCGGAGGCTTCAAAAACAGGCTGGTGGATGTTCCTTACACGCCTCAGACCTCTGTGGGCCACACTCCTCCTGGTTCTCTACAAGGAGTAAACTCAAGTGTTCTGAGCATCTTGGTGTGAATTCCCAGAACCAACCACCCCCCCAACCCCCAGCCTTGGTTCAAAAGAAACTGTTCCCTCTGAGCATAGTGACTTACCCCTGCAATCCCAGCCTTGAGGAGACTGGGACCTTGCTTGGATTATAGGAAGACCCTGTCTCAGAAAGGAAAAAGAAGATACAATGTTGTCTTCTCCACTCAGCTTGCCGTCATGCCCCTGCCCTGCTCTGAGGTCCCACTGATCCCCCACCCCAGTTGCAAGGCGTGAGGCACCCGCTGTGTTCTCATCTGATGAGGAACTAGAGTCCTTCCTAGGCTGAGAGCCCAAGAAGAGTACTCATCCCTCCCGGGCACCTCTGAGTCATGAGGTGACATGAATCTTACTGGGGGCAGGTCCATCCCACCAGGCACCCCCGGGCTTGCTCCTTGATGATATGGACTTGGTGGGTTTTCAGTGTGAAGCTATCAGGTTAAGCCAAAGAGAAACCAAGCAAGGACCCAAAGTTACTCTGTCATTATCCTTAGATACATGCCTAATATGTATCAATGTTCCTATGAGTCACCTTCAACTGATTGAGGGTTTGGTTTGTTTTTTTCCATCATGACTGGTTCTATGTGTGTCTGGTATTCAGGAGAAGGAACTTAAAAAAAAAAAAACCAGGCAAGGTCTATGTGGCTTAGACTAACCTCTAACCACCCATCTAGCCAAGGATGACCTTGAACTCCTTATTCTCCTCCCTTACTACAGGGGGTATACCACCAGGTACACTTTATATAGTGCTGGTGACTGAACCCAGGGCTTCAAACATACTAGATAAGCTCTCTAGCTGAGATCTGTATCTCCTAGGCCTATCTGGTAATTTTTGATTAGATGTGAGCCACTTGTGGAAGGTTATCAAGCTCCCAGCACTGAAACAAAACCCTTCTGAGCACTGGACCTGATAACCTTGCAGATCTGCAGTTTTCAGGATGGACAGTGGTCACAGGCAACCTTGCCCTGTGTGGTATTGCAAATGCTCCTTCGGGTCCTCTGAAGGAATGTTCTTTGTCCAGGCTCATAATGTTCCCTCTCATGGGAACTCAACATAGGAGCACCTCTGAGGATCTCTGGGTCTTTTTTAGTAAAGCTTTCTTCTTTGTAGAGTTCTTTCCTGCCAATGCCAGTCAGCCTTTATGGTTATCTGTGCTTCTTCTCGCCCAGTGGGCTCTCCTTCCTGGCTCACAAATAGTCTCTAGGCAGTAATCTGAGACAGCAAGAGGTCTTATCCCATGGTCCCCATCTCTCGAGGTTTGAGGGACTCTGCTGTCTGATGCACGGTGTCTCGTCAACTTTCCTTTATGGGGTGTAGATCGAGGCCTATGACAAACCACTCTTTTTATTTTGTTTTTCAAGACAGGGTTTATCTGTGTAGCTTTGGGTGTCCTGAAACTCAGTCAGTTGGTCAGGCTGCCCTCAAGCTCACAGAGGTCTGCTTACCTCTGTCTCCTGAGTGCTGGGATTAAAGGTGTGCGCCACCACCGCTAGGTTTGTGGCAAAGCACTTGTAATGGGCATTTTCTTCTTTGTTTTTTTTTTTTGTTGGTCCAGCTAAAATTAAACCTTGGCTCTGAGCTGAACATGATAGTACACCCCCAGAATCCCAGCACTTGGGAGGAGGTAGAGGCAGGAAGGATCAGGAATTAAAGGCCAGTCATGGGTACTTAGCAGGTTTGGCACTAACCCGAACTGTGCAAGACCCTGTTTCAAAAATAAAGATGAGGTGGGAAGATGGCTTACTTGATAAGGTGCTTGAATCTGAGTTTGGATCCACAGGGCCCACATAAAAAGCTGGGCGTGGCAGCAGGCTCCTGTAACCCCAGTTGGTGGTGGATGGAAAACGAAGGGTCCCTGGGGCTTGCTGGCTGGCCAGTCTAACCCAGATGAGCTTCAGGTTTAGTGAGAGGCCATGTCTAGCAAGAAGATGGAGAGTGACTAAGAGGGACACATAGCGTTGACTGTGGCACTCACACAAATGCATGCCTATGTCTTGACCAGAAGCGTAACTCCCCTGTAGTAGGGACGAACAAGCCTCTACTCTGCTGGATCGCAGCTCACATTCCTTACAGAGCTTTTTATTGCTGCGTCACGTCGACTTCTGGAAACCTCCAGTTCATCTCCCGTGCTATGAGAAGAATGTAGAAAAACATGTATTTTCTGTTTGGAAGTCCGATATTTCCGTCCAGCGAGCCTGCTGAGAATGTAGCATCAAGTCTAGTTACTGTTTAGCTTGCTACCGTCTTGGAAACATGCTCAACACACTTCTTTCTAGTTGAATTTAACAGGTAAATGCACTTTTTGTACAGCTGCTACAGATGTTTGTACACATAAGGCTCACTGGCCTTGAGGCACGGTTATATAGTAACCTGAGTAATAAAGCTGTTTTCTTATATATATAAAAAAAGTGACGCTAGCCAATGAAAAAATGTCTTCCGGTAGTGACTTTGGAGTTACTGACAGAAAAACCCATCCCAAGGTAGTTTAGCCACAAGAAGGTTAGCTCACTCCGGAGCCTATGTGGGTGGGAGGAGCTCCGTCCTGTGGCCTATGGGCTCCCAGAGCTAGGGGGACTCCACCAATTCTGGCCAGAGGCAAGGCAGTCAGTTGTAGCTGGAGGACAGGAGTCTACACCCGTGGTTCTAACTCTGCTCTCCCGGAGAAGGAGGAAGTTCAGAAAGAAGCTGCAGGCCGGGGAGAATCAGAGCGTGAGTGTGTAAGAGCCAGTACTGGGTGTCCAGTGTGGAGACTGAGTGTGTTGGCTGTGTGTGTCTGGTGGGGCCCCTGTGTGAGCATGTCACTGAGTGTGTCTCGGAGAGTGTGAATGTGTGTGAGTTACCGTGTGAATCAGCATAGCCACTGTGTGTGAGTGTTTAAGATCTCTACTACGTGAGGACTCTACAGTGAGTACTGGGAGTATGGCTGGGTGACTTTGTGGGATAGAGGGGACGGTGACAGGCTGAATTCTCCTAAACATTCCTTGCTCCAGGGCACAACTTACCCACGGGCACTAACACTGACACCATCCTAGCCTTCCTGGGTCACATGATTGGTCTTAGAAGCTGACAGTGGGTCATTCTGTGCCCTCTATCTGCCTTGAGGAAGCCTGGGGCCTGCCCTGGATGTGCTATGGTGGGCGGAGGCCTAAGACATCTTACTTCAGCTCCTTTAGAACTGGGGCTTTGGTCTGTTCCAAACACCATTTTCTTTTGTGTTTTTCCAGGACTTTCTAAACAACTCTACTTCCAATGGTCTGGGCAAGACGTTTTAATAGATTGTTCTAACCTCTGTTGGGCAATTGCTCCAGAGGAAGCAGGTGCCTGTTCATCAATCCCTGACAGCCTCATTGGACAACAGTGTTGGGCAACAGGTAAGTGTTACCAGCCCCTCACCCTGTTCCTCTGAAACTGCACCTTATTGTCAAGATGATTTTGGGGACTGTCTGCCTGCCTCTCTCCCTCTTCTCCCTCTGTCTCTGTCTCTGTCTCTGTCTCTGTCTCTCTCTCTCTCTCTCTCTCTCTCGTCCAGGCTCACCTTTGACTCTCCTCAGAGCTGTTCCACAGGATTATTTCTATGTGTATGGAGGTGGGGTGCACCCAAACATACGTGTGTGTGTGTGTAGGCCAGAGATCATGTCTATGTCTCCATGTATTTTATATTTTGTGGCAGGGTTTCTCACTAGAAGTCATTCTATTGGCTAGACTGGCTGGCCACTGAGCTGTCCGGATCCGGCTGTCTGCACAGCCCCCACCCCTAGCCCAGGGATTACAGGCACAGTCACTTAACCACCACGACCAGCTTTTAACACCAGTACTGAGTCAGGGCCTCATACTTGCACAGGATTCCCCACTGATTCCCCAGCCTTAGGATTACTTATTTTATTTTATTTTTATGTAAGTAAGAAAAACCCTTTGGAAAAAACATTCCCTTTGCCATTCCCTCAAAACCTGTCTTGATAGGACCCAACTGGGTGTTGTGAAGTAGTATTTCCCACACAGCCTCAGCCTGTCGTCTGTTGAGGCTGACTCTCTTTCAACGACTTTGTAGCTTTTGCTTCTCTTTCCTTTTCCTTCTCTCTCCCCTGAGCTGAGCTTCTTTTCCCCAACAGGAAGTCCTTGGTCAACCTCCTAGCGGAGCCCAGGGAGTTTGGCTGTAAGGATGGAATTGGATAGGAACTCCTCCTTGACTCCCCAAGAAGAAGTCATTTCCCCTCTTGGGGTACTTGGGGCTGGGCCCAGAAGTTCCCCACTAGGGAAGCTTCAAGCACTTCCCATTGGGCCAGGCGCCCAGCGAGGGACTCAAAGCAGTTCAGCCTCAACAGGGGACAGCTCCTTGGGGGAGTCAGGTGGTGCCCTGAAGATCCCCAACAGAGACAGTGGAATTGACAGCCCATCCTCCAGTGTGACCAGTGAGAACTTCCCCTGTGAAGAGAGCAGTGAGGGCTCCCCAAGCCCTGCCGTCCTGGGGCTACACCCTGAGACAGCTGTGGACAGCCGGGTCCCACAGGACAACTCCCAGGAGGAAGAAGATAGTGGCGTGGGTGAGGAGCCTGACCCCAAGGTCACCCCATCTAGGGCTGAGGAAGATGTCGGCTTGACTCAGGTAAGCCTTCCTTCCTCCACATTCAACTTGGGGTACATGGGCAGTGCTAGAGATTTGTGATGTGTAACACCCACACCTGTGCTCAGGGAATGTACCCACACACACTCACTCCACACAAGGGGACTCCTGGGATGGATCTCCCAGGAAAAGCTCAGAGGGGCATCCTGATACCTTGAGTGTATCATCCATAATACTTAAATGTAGTTTCTTCCTCATTGGTGTGTGTGTGTGTGTGTGTGTGTGTGTGTGTGTCTGTGTCTGTGTCTGTGTGTGTGTGAGTGAGTGAGAGAGAGAGAGAGAGAGAGAGAGAGAGAGAGAGAGAGAGAGAGAATAATATTCATTCTCCTTTAAAAGGTTGGTAGAATTTACCATTAAAGCCATGACTGTCTCTTATCCTTTGTGGGAAAGTTTGGAATTATTGATTCAGTGCCTTATTTGTTGCTTCTTTCCCAGATTTTCGTATCTCTTCACAATTCAGCTGCCTCTATAGCCACATACCCCCGAGGATTCATTTTTTTTTCTAGGTTGTACAGTTTGTTAGCACACAATTGCTCATTCGCTTGTAGCCTTTTTTATTTTCACATCACAAGTTGCACCAACACCTCCTCTTCCGTTTCTGACTTTAGGAACCCATCTCCTCTCTTTCTCTAAGGCCCCCTAGCTGAAGTTTGTGAGTTTTCTTGAGCTTTTCAGAGAGCCTTTGGCTCAGTTATGCTTTTGAAATTGTTTTTCCATTCTTTGTCATTTATCTCAGCTCTGATCTTACTTACTTCCTTCATCTGGTTTAGCCTTGGGCTTAGTTAGCCTACGCTTGCCCTGCTAGTTTCTCAATATGTACAGTTAGCTTGTTTTAAGATTTCGTTTCTCTATTCTTTTTCTCTGGTGCTGGAGATGGAGTCCAGAGCCTTGTGCGTGGTGGATAACCACTGAGCTACACTCTCAGCAGGGTTTTTTTTTTTTTTTTTTGACTTTTTGAGTGTCTGAGTGTGTGCACGTTCACATGTGTGGGGGCATACACACATGTGTGGGTGCAAGGACAGGTGTGCGGAAGGACAGGTGTGAGTGTGCATGTGGAGGCCCCAACACTGGGCAACTTCCTGGACAACTCTCCACTTTATTTACTAAGGCAGGATCCCTCCTTGAACTTAACAGTGCTTCTATTTGGCCAGTGTAGCTAACCAGTTTGCCCTGGGATCCTGTCTCTGCTTCCTGAGTACATTTTTAAATAATTTCAGCTTTTTCGAATTTGTTAAGGCTAGTTTTAGGCAGCACACAGTCTGCCTTGAGCAGTGCTCCTCGTACCTTACACTGATGTTGCTGGGTGAGACATTCTGGAAGGCACCATTGCCTAAGCTGTTACCCAAGGCCTCTCTTTTCTTAACTGATCTTCTGTCTAGACATTCTGACCACTGCAGAAAGTTGGGTCCTGAGGCATCTACCTATGAATTCATTGCTGGTTAGTTCTTCATCTAGTAGTTACTGTCTATGTCACTTACTTTTATATTTTCTTGGTGATTTTTAAAAATTATCTTATAGTGCTCTTTGTAACTATTTTTAATTTTTAAAAACATGGTTTTTCACTAAGTGTGTGGAGGGAGGGGGCGGGGCAGTCAGAGGACATCTTTGTGGAGGGTTCCTCCCCTTTCACCACGCAAGACTCAGGGAGGTTTAGTGGCAAACACCCTCTCTTGTTTGCTATAAATAAAGCATTTTCGGGGGGGAGGGGAGGTGTTGCTATTTGCATGGAATATTTTCTCCTGTCTTTCCCCACTTTTATCCTGTGAGTCCTTATATGCAAAGATACAAACTGAGTCTCTTGTGAATAACGTATTTAGGAAGGAGGCGGCATGATAGTGTGTGCCTACAATCCTAGAATTAGAAGTCTAAGTTCACCCTCAGCTACACAAGGAGTTTGAGGCCTGTTGTCTCCTGACAGGAGAAAGAGAGTCTGACTCACCTGATACCTCAGACTGACCAGAATTTACCTCACAGCCTGGCTGTCTCGGCTCAGTCCTCACCACCACACCCGGCCGGCTTCAGCCTTCTTTGGTTCATTTGATCTGTGAATATTTTTTTCCTGAGTTTAACATGATTACATGTAGAGTCATCACTGAAGTGGGAGGAGGGGAAGGCCACTGGTAAGGTTGCTGTCTGTCACTTTCCCACTTTCTCCTCCCCTTCCACCATCTTTCTCTGCATTTCTCTCACTGATTTTTGTAGTGACATAGGTTGATCCTTTCCATTTTTTTCCCTTCGCGCATGCATATTAATAGATGCTTTGCGTGCAGTGACCGTTGTTGTTACTAAAACATTTTAAAGCTACATTTGATCTGTTGCTGGCAAAGCTCTGGTCTTCCTCACCCCCTCCCCTTTGTGGTACTGATGTCTCAAATTCACCTGTATGTTATTGGACCATAGAAGATAGATTTAAAGCTTCTCTTATTATTATTTCTGAGATTATGTAACCCAGGATGACCCCAAATGAATACTTCTCCTGCCTTAGGCTCTTAAGTGATAGGATTCCAGGCATGTGCTACTGCACACACACACCCAGTTTATGAGGTGCTGGAACTGAATCCAGAGATTTCTGCACTCCAGGCAAGCACTCTCTCTCTACCAACGCAGCCACATCCGCAGTCTCAGCCTGTCGTTTTTTTATTTGAAGGACACCTTCTGCCTTTCTCCCCTCCCCCCACCCAAAGATGTATTTACTTTTATTTATTTACTGTTGATATATGTGTGTCTGTGTTTTGGGGGAGGGGTGGCATGTCCCTGTACATTCTTAGATCAGGAGAAAACATCAGGTATCCTTTTCTATCACTCCGGGTTTCTTCCTTTTAGTCAGTGTCTTAGTCATGCTTTCTATTCCTACACAAAACATCATGACCAAGAGGCAAGTTGGGGAGGAAAGGATTTATTCAGCTTACACTTCCACATTGCTGTTCATCACCAAAGGAGGTCAGGACTGGAACTCAAGCAGGTCAGGAAGCAGGAGCTGATGCAGAGGCCATGGAGGGATGTTACTTACTGGATTGCTTCCCCTGGCTTGCTTTCTTCTAGAACCCAGGACTACCAGCCCAGGGATGCCCCCACCCACAAGGGGCCCTCCCCTCTGATCACTAATTGAGAAAATGCCTTCCAGCTGGATCTCATGGAGGCATTTCCTTAAGGGAGGCTCCTTTCTCTGTGATAACTCCAGCTTGTGTCAAGTTGACACACAAAACCAGTCAGTTTCTCTCAGTCGGGGTCTATTCCTGAACCTGGGTTCATCAGGCTTAAAGCCAGCAAGCCCCAGCAATCCGCCTGCCTCCGTTCCCTTTGGATCTGTTACAGGTGTGTTCAAGACACCGGCTTTGAATGTTTGTGCTGGCGTCTGAACTCAGTCTTCATGGTTGAACAACAAGAACTCTTAACTGATGAACCATCTCTCTAGGCCCAGGACTCATTTTACCATTTTTTCTTTAAGTATGGGTCTACTAAGTATAAACTCCCTCAGCCTTTGCTTTTTTTAAAAAAAGTTTTTAAAAGGTCTTTAACATTCTATCGTATTTTATGTGTATGGGTGTTTTGCCCGCAATGTATATAATGGGCACCACATGAATGCCTGGTGCCCACAGAGGTCAGAGACAGTGTTACAAATGGTTATGAGCTACCATGTGGGGGCTGGGAATTGAACCCTGTTCTTCTGCAAGAGGAGCAAGTGCTCCTAACTCCTGAGCCATCTGTCCCGTCTTTTTCTAGAAAAGTCTTAATTTCTCTGACTTTGAAGGACAGTTTCACCTGACAGTTTGACCTCAGCTGACAATGTTTCCTCTCAGCACACTTAATATCAGTCCATTCCCTCTGGCCCTCAAATATATCCCTTGAGGAAGTGTCTGGAAATTCCATGGAAGCCCCTGGAAATGAGACAGGCTGCTACTCTTGTATTGCTGTCTTCCCTTTAATATTGTGACTTTTAGATATTTTTATCATAGGGTGCCATGGTGTACCCCTCTTTTGTTATCGTCACAGGGTCTCTCTGTGTAGACCAGGCTGGCCTCCACCTCACTACTCTCCTGCCTCAGCCTTGTGAACACCAGGCTTTAGAAGCATGAACTAGGTGACTGGTTCCTTATTCTACTTGCAGTTTCAGAGCAACTTTACCTGTCTGAATGACTTCTCTTCACGTTTGCTCTTTTGACCCTCTCTATGAGTTCTGTAGGCTAGTCAATTCCAGAATGTCTTCTTTGCTCTTTCTAATGGTTTTGTTTTTATCCCTGTTGATGGTGTTCCTTGTTCCTATTCCAGTTCTTGATTTTTTTTGCACCTCTATGACAAATATGTGTTTTTTTTTCCCATCAGGAAACTCATAGATCTCTCATACACACACACACACACACACACACACACACATACACACATACACACACGTGCGTGTGCATGCAGGCATGCTTGTGCACATACATGTATGTGTTCTAGTGTGTGGAGGCCATAGGACAACCTGTGTCATCCCTTGAATACTATCCCTTGGGGTTTTTTGTTTGTTTGTTTGTTTGTTTGTTTTTTGAGACAGCGTTTCTCACTGGGACCTGGGTAGGCTGGCCAGGGAACACCAAGGATCTACCTGTCTCTATCTCCCCAGTCCTTGAATTACAATAGCATGCCACCATGCCTGGTTGCTTATGTAAGTGTGGAGGACTGAACTCAGGCTCTTGTACTTATGTGACAAGGACTTTACTGACTGAATCAACCCCCTTGAGCTCCAGATCTGAGTTTCTTTTCTCTCTTTCTTTTCTTCCTTCCTTCCTTCCTTTTTTCTTATTTATTTTTATGTCTGAGTACTGCATCTGCACATACACCTTCATGCCAGAAGAGGGAATCAGATCACATTATAGATGGTTGTGAGCCACAATGTGGTTGCTGGAATTGAACTCATGATCTCTGGAAGAGCAGTCAGTGTCCTTAACTGCTGAGCCATCTCTCCAGCCCCTAAATCTGTTTCTTTAGGGTCAAGTTTGGGGGTATGTTTTCTTCCTCTGATTGGCCCATATTCTCCTGCTTCTATGTGTGATTTATAAGTTTTATTTCTTGCTTTTAGTTTTGGCTGAATAGGGGGTATTTGAGGAAACCATCTCTCCAGATTGTGTGCTAGCTTTAGGGAGAGGAAACCTTTACTCATCAGCACGGCCGGGGGTCTCAGAGCATCTTGCCTGGGGAACTAGAACTCTAATGTGCTGCTGGCTTTTGCTTTCAGCGGCTTTCACATTCTGGATCTGGGTTCTTCTGCTCTCTACCCATGGAAGATAGAGTCCACAGTTCCAAATCCCACGGGTAGACCTCTGAGGAGCCAGACATATAAGTGCACGGCTGAGTTTTCTGTTTCTGCCCTGCAAGCCTAGTAGTAGTCCTGGTGTGGGAAGGACCCTGGTATAGGAGGCACCTTGGTGTGGGAGGAACCCTGGTGTGGGAGGAGCCCTGGCGTGGGAGGAGCCTTAGCGTGGGAGGTGCCCTGAAATGCGAGGAACCTTGGTGTGGGAGGTGCCCTGGCATGGGAGGAGCCCTGGTGTGGGAGGAGCCTTGGCATGGGAGGAGCCTTGGCATGGGAGGAGCCCTGGCATGGGAGGAACCTTGGTGTGGGAGGTGCCCTGGCATGGGAGGAACCTTGGTGTGGGAGGAGCCCCGGTGTGGGAGGAGCCTTGGCGTGGGAGGAGCCTTTGGCGTGGGAGGAGCCTTTGGCGTGGGAGGAGCCCTGGCATGGGAGGAGCCCTGGTGTGGGAGGAGCCTTAGCGTGGGAGGTGCCCTGACATGGGAGGAACCTTGGCGTGGGAGGTGCCCTGGCATGGGAGGAGCCCTGGTGTGGAAGGAGCCTTGGTGTGGGAGGAGCCCTGGCATGGGAGGAGCCCTGGCATGGGAGGAGCCTTGGTGTGGGAGGAGCCCTGGTGTGGGAGGTTCCGCCCTGTTCGTTTCATGTCATATTGTGTAGGAGGAGGAACACTAAAAGGCATTGCTATAGACTGAATATGTACCCCAAAAGTTACCTGCTCGAGTCTTGTCATCAATGTGATTATACTAATATTATAGTCTATTTCATGGTTAAGGGGTGATAAGTAATGAGGATGGAATCAGGGTCTCCACAGAAGGGCGTGGGGAAAGCCTGGTCGTGTGGCCCAGCTGCTGAGTGCTTGTCTTATGGTGTGTTAAGGACAGGTTCAACCTCTAGCACTGCACAATCAAATAGGGCTCAGGGAGGAGTCTGTGGCTTCCTTTACTTCTGTTCTTCTGCCACTTGAGATTGCAGCACTCACCCATCTTTACCTTTCCACCCCTTTCATGCCATGAGCTCAAGCATTAGGGTCACTATTTTGACACAGAGATGTGCGATTTCACCAGACACCTGGCTTGCCAGTGTTTTGATCTTGGAATTCTAGGCTCTGTAACTGTGGAATACATTTCAGTTGTTTATAAGTCGTACACGCACAGGTATTTTGTTCTCTGGCAAACAACTGGACTAAGACAGACATCTCCCATCTTCCCCTGGGATTCCCTCCTTAGAATATACTTGTAGGCACTGTGACTGCTCAGTTTGTGTCTACAGTCCTCACATGTGATCTGGTCTGTATATTGTTACATCTGTGTCTCTGTGGAGGATCCGCAGTTTGTTGGCCTAATGTCTTCTTGATGTCACTTTGCATTAGTGTGTGTGTGTGTGTGTGTGTGTGTGTGTGTGTGTGTGTGAGTGTGAGAGAGAGTGTGTGTTTGTGTGAGTGTGTGTGTGTGTGTATTACTGGTGATGGAACCTCAGGTTTGTGCACAGTAGGAAACTTTTCTTCCGTTGAGCTGGACCTCAGCTGTGCAGTGGATTCTGATGTGGTTTCTATGGCTGCTTGTTAGTGAGAGGTCCATAAACGTAAGAGTCACACCTAGACTGTCGTGGCTTTCAGGAGATGGGCAGAAACTGGTGGGTTTTTTTTGTTGTTGTTTGTTTGTTTTTTTTTAAGAACTGCCCTTGGAAATAGCATCTAAGAGAACCAAGTACCACATCTGAAAACCCGGAGCCTCTTTCTGCTCTCTCTGTTCCCTGTGCATCCTGGTGCACCTCCACAATTAAGTGGCTTCCCTTCTCTCTGCAGTACTCTGACCCACAGAAGCTGCTCCACACTGCCCAGGAGCTCCTGCACACGGAAGAAGCCTATGTGAGGCGGCTGCACCTGCTGGACCAGGTAATCCAGAGGGCTGGAGATCCCCGTCCCTCCACACCCAGAATTCAAAGCACCCGTCCCTGCCCACTGTTTGGGTATTGTGCTTAGAGTATGACAAGCACCAAAATTCTGATGAAGTGAAGTCTGGCCTGAAAGCACGCTGTCCTCAGTGCTCACAGCTCTGGGGCAGAAGCTCTCTCTCTATGGTCACTTTGGGGGGCATCTCTTCACAGAGGATGTGTCATTTGAACGCACAAATGGATGCTGGGGTCTGGGGAGGATATTTCAGTCCATCATTAAGTGCCTTAAACGCACAAGGGCCTGAGTTTGATTCTTAGAACTCATGTGAACATGCTAATAATGGTAGTCAACGTGTGTATTCTCAGTGTGGGGAGGCAGAGACAGAGATAACTGAAGTTTGCTGTCCAGACAGCCCTGTCTTATCTCCTGTTTTATCTACTCAGCAAGATTAAGGTTCAGTGGGTAGACCGGGTCCAAAAAACCAAACCAAAACAAAAAGAAAACAAACAAACAAACAAATAAAAACCAAACCAAGACAAAAAAACAAGATGAGTGATACCTGAGGAAGGCACCCGAAATTACCCTCCAGTTTCCACCGTCAGGTACATACATACCCGTGGCCATGTGCACACGTACACACACAAAACATCCATAGCTGGGCCAGCGGGCGCTATGCATCCCTGCCCATGAAGAAATGGGAAGATCCTTAACACACCAGGAAAACAAGGCCTGCTCAGGGTGTGACTCCTGCCTGGACCTCACAAGCCAGAGATGATCTCCTCCCACTTCTCCTGAGAAGGTGATGCAGAAAGATGACCCGTCCCATCCAAAGGCACTGCTCCTACCTCAGCCCTGATCCTCACCTGCAAGCAAGCTTTCAGTAAGACTTAAAGCTAGAAGATTCTAGGTCTGATGATCACTAAGAAAACCTAAGTGGGGCTAGAGAGATGACTCAGTAGGTAAGAGGGTGTCCTAGGGTTACTATTGCTGTGCTGGAACACCGTGACTAAAAGCAAGTTGGGAAAGAAAGGGTTTATTTGGCTTGCACTTTCACATCATAGTCCATCATTGAAGGAAGTCAGGACAGGAACTCATATAAGGGAGGAACCTAGAGGCAGGAGCTGATGCAGAGGCCATAGAGGGCTGCTGCTTACTCGTTTGCTTACCATGGCAAACTCAGCCTACTTTCTTAGAGCACCCTGACCATCAACCCAGGGATGGCATCACCCACAATGGGCTAGGCCCTCCCCCATCTATAACTAATTAAAAATTAAGAAAATGCCCTACGGCAGGATCTTATGGAGACATTTTCTCAACTGAGGTTCCCTCCTTTCAGATGACACTGAAACTGGTCATCACAGACATCACAGAGTATTTTCTGTGTAAGCCTGTGTTTGAATCCCAGGACCCATGTAAAAAAGTGCACACTTGGGGCTGGAGCAGTGGCTCAGCTGTCGGAGGCACTGGCTGATTTTCAGAGGGTCTGTCTGGGTTTGGTCTCTAGCACTGATAGGGTTTCACAACCATCTGTAACCTCAGTTCCAGAGGCTCTGATACACAGGCACATACACGGCACACAGACATAGCTCAGACAAAGCACTCAGAAGCATAAAGTAAAAAGTGCACACCTTGAAAAGTGCACACCTGTAACCCCAGCACCACAGAGAGGCAAAGACAGAAGGGATGCTGGGATTTGTTGGTCACTAACCTAGCTCTAAACCCTGCCTCAAGAGAATGTGGTGGGGAGTGGCAGCCTCCGCACACACATACACAGGTGTGTGCACTACACACACACACACACACACCACACTTTCCTACACACACAGGTGTATGCACTACACACACATATACCACAAACACTCACACTCACAGACACAGACACACACACACACACACACCATGCACACTGTCCTATACACATATAAAATCACACACACAAAAAACACACAGTTGTATGCACTACACACACACACATCCACCCACACACACCACACATACTCACACTCACCACACATATTCACACACAATATACTGCACAGATACACTCACACACACACACACGACACAAACACTACACATTTTCCTACACACACACAAAACTATACACACATAGGTGTATGCATTACACACACATACACCACACACACACACATATATGCATTACACACACATACACCACATCCATTCACACACACACCACACATACTCACACACACATACACTACACAGACACACACCACACATACTCACACACTCTAAAGTAAAATAAAAATGTGAATTTAGAAAGGAAAGGAGGCCAAGAACCCACTTATGTGGCAGGCGTCTGAATTGTTCATACTCAGTGGCCACTGTGGGCCTCTCTGTGTTCAGGTTTTCTGTACCAAGCTGACAGAAGCAGGGATCCCTCCAGAAGTCACCACCGGCATCTTCTCTAACATCTCCTCCATCTACCGCTTCCATGGGCAGTTCCTCCTGCCTGAGCTGCAGAAGAGGATCACAGAGGAGTGGTAAGCATGGTCCACGCCCACCCACAGGGCCCCTGAACCTGGAATTCATCTGCCTGGAGGCCTGGCAGGTTCTTGGGGGTGGGGTCTGTCTCTTAGAGGACTGGGTGCCTCCCTTCCTCCCAGGCAACCCCAGCCCCACCTCTTCCTGGGTGGTGACCATGATTGGTGTCTCTTTGGTATCTCTTGAGTTTGTGGATCTAGATGAGATTTGATATCTGGAGGGAAAACAATGAACGGCGCTGATGGTTTCATTTCCTCTCTCTGTCTGTATTTACCTTTGCTTTTAAAAACCACTCCCCAAGAGCAGTTCCAGGTCCTCTGTTTTCTGTGATTCTCAGCTTTTGCCAATTTTTAGCAAAAGCTGCAAGCCATGATTCATCCACTGACGTGGGAGAGGCCCACCAGTTTTTACCATGCACCCCTGCAATTTGGGAAGCTTGAAGTTTGCCCACCTACCTTTGCAAGGCTTGCGATGCCACACATGTCTCCTGACTTTGGCTTCGGTAGCTGGGGTCTTGTCATCGTTGTCTCAGTGTGCGGCTGGGTCACTTTGTGAATCTTCAGAAGCTGCAGAGCAGATTGCCCTGTGTCCTCAAGGTGACGAGAGCTGGGTGTGAACTTCTGGTGACAAAGTCCATGTCCAGCAGCCAGGCCTTTTCCTTCCATGTCCTGGAGACTATCATAAACCCACACAGGATCGCCTCAGTCCTGTAATGATGACACACGGCCCCTTTCCTTGCATCTCCAATTGTTCAAGTTATAAATCCAAGCCCTGTACACAGCTTCATAGAGTACCAAGTGGTGGCTTTATGTCTGCGCCTTTTTTTTCCCCTTTGGTTTTGGTAATTACTAAGGATAAATCTCCAAAAGAGAGTTCTAAGGTCAGAAATTATGATGTTGGTTTTTCCTGTGGAGATGTGAATAACATCTATTTACCCAAGATAGGGCATCAGTTACAGACCAAAAAATAAAAATAGATAGATAGATGATAGATGATAGATAGATAGATAGATAGATAGATAGATAGATAGATAGATAGACCGATAATTCTACCCAATTCCAGCGTCATTGAAGCAGTGAGTTTACTGGGGTTACTTAAGCATGGGGTTTACTGAGGTGACTTAAAGGTGGCCACAGCAGGGGAGGACTCATGAAAGCTGCATTCCTGAAGTTCCCTCACAGATTGAGGGCAGCCTGGGGAGTGAAAAGTCTCTCCCATGCAACCGTTAGTGCTTATATGACTTTGGGAAGAGGCCTTGTGACTCTTGTAAGTTTCAGGAGCTTCCTGAAGTTTTGGTCACTTCCTGAGCCTGGTAGGTTTTACTTCCTGAGTCTCAAGGAGCCTCCCTTCTGGAGGGGATGTTTTAATGTGAAGGAAATAACTGTGCAATCGTGATTACAATGTTTATTTCCTAGAGCTTATTTGTCTACTCAGTGTACTCAGTGTACCCAGAAGTTTTCATCAAGTCCTCTTCTCTCCCTAGCTTTGCCGGCAGTGTATAGACCCACCATTTCTACTCATTTAATTAGAGTGACACTTCAGTGACCATCTTTGATAACTGTGGACTACCCCTCAAGGACAACACTATTGCTAAGTCCTTCTCTAAGGGCACTGGCCTTCAGCCTGTGCTGTCGAGGTGTTTAGTGATATTCTCTTTTTTTTCTTTTATTTATTTATTTATTTATTTATTTATTTATTTATTTAATGTGTGAATACACTGTAGCTGTCTTCAGACACACACCAGAAGATAGATGGTTGTGAGCCACCGTGTGGTTGCTGGGATTTGAACTCAGGACCTCTGGAAGGGCAGTCGGTGCTCTTACCTGCAGAGCCATCTCTCCAGCCCTGAGGTATCCTCTGTTAATGTCCAGTGACATGCTATTTTCTACGGTGAACGCTCTCAGAGAGGGTGACCAATGTGCTTAGAGCAGCACAGCATGAGGCATCAGCACCATGCCCCTTAGCTTGCTCGTCCGGTGACCGTGCTTCTCCACACAGGGACACAAACCCTCGCCTCGGAGACATCCTGCAGAAACTGGCTCCATTCCTGAAGATGTATGGCGAGTACGTCAAGAACTTCGACAGAGCAATGGGGCTGGTGAGCGCATGGACCCAGCGTTCTCCGCAGTTTAAGGATGTCATCCACACCATCCAGGTAGTGTGACGGACACACTGTTTTTTAAAAAAATCTTCAAAAAGTGATTTTTTTTTTAGCATAGTGTTTTAGTTTGGGTTTTATTGCTGTGAAGAGACACCATGACCAAGGCAACTCTTATAAAAGAAAACATTTAATTGGGGTTGGCTTACAGTTTCAGAGGTTTAGTCCATTATCGTCAAGTCAGAACATCATGGCAGCGTGCAGACAGACACAGTCCTAGAGAAGGAGCTGAAAGTTCTACATCTCGATCCCAAGGCCGACAGAAGATAACTGTCTCTCCATACTGGTCAGAGCTTGAGCATAGGAGGAGACTCATTCCCACAGTGACACACTTCCTCCAACAAGGTTCAACCTCCTCCAATAAGGCCACACCTCTTAATAGTAGCACTTCCCATAGACCAAGCCAGCATATTCAAACCACCACAGACAGGATCTCAGGCAAGGCACATGCCTTTAATCTCTACACTCAGGAGACAGAGGCAAGCAAATCTTTGTGAGTTTGAGACCAGACCAGACAGTCTAGATAGCAAGTTCCAGGTCAGACAACACCACATAGACCATGTCCAAACAAACCAAACAACAAAACAAAAAAACCCACCACCACTACAATAACAATAAAACAAGGTCTCTAGGTCTGGCTGATTTTGAACTTCCTACGTAGCCAACAAGCATGACCTTGAGCTTCAGATTTTCCTGCCTCCACCTCCTGAGAGCTGGGATTACAAAAGTGTGTGCCTCCACACCTTGCTTATGCAATGCTGGGCGTTGCAAGCCTGCATCAGCATGCCTGGTGTTTTCTACGTGGGTTCTAGGGTTGCGTTCAGTTCCTCATACTTGAGTAGCTAGCTACACCGTCTCCCATCCCAGCCCTCTGGAGACACTGTGACATTAAACTCTCACAGAAGCGTGAGTACAAGGCTCATCTGTGCTGCAGAGATTCGCAGACAGCTCCCTCCGGAGAGCAAGGCAGTGTTCAGCCTGAGCACAGGCCACTGTTCCTGTCCACATAGAGCAGACCACGTTCTTGGGTCCAGCAGGTCCTCAAGTGACAAGACACCTCTGGGATTGGGATGACAGTTTTATGCATTGGCTGCCTCAGCACTATACTGTCTCTGAACGGTGGGTACCGCCTGGGGATATCTCCTGCTAAATACAGCCAAGGTTCAGCCCCTTGGCCTCAGCACAATTCAGCCATTCTCTGCAAAGACCTGGTCTGTGTCTATTGACACTCGTGTTGCTTCTGGTACCTGGAGGGTGGAATCTGGTGCAGGTCTACAGTGCACAGGATGGCCCACAACAGAAAATTCTCCTCCACAAATGTCCACAGCCAAGGCCGAGAAGCCTAGACCTGAACAAAATGGGATTGAATGACCATCACATTTCCCTTGGTCTCTGGAGAATGCCTTTGCTTAATCCAAAGCATATTTTAAATTATAAGCCTTAAAGAAATTCAAACATTTACCAAGGGTTTGTAAGGTGACCAATTTAAGGCTAGAGAAAAGAGCTGAGAACCTGAGTTTGGATCTCTAACACAAGGTGAAGGCAGGCGTAGTGGCATGTGCCTGAACCCTAATACGTGGGCCTGAGGGTAGGGGTCATGGAGACCAGCAGTTCTGGGGCTGATAAGCAAGTCTAGATGAGATCTAGTTTCAGCCAGAGATCTGCATGCATATAGTATACCCAGGAATGATCACACAAAGACAAAGCTTACAGACGTTACATTCTGCCCTATTTACCTTTATCTCTAAGCACATGAGATGGCTGTTGTCTTTTGAAACTCATCTGCAGACACTGCCGTCTTCATCACTAAGTGTGAGGGAGAGTGTCTTCCACACACCCACGTGGTGACTGAAATCAAGAACCCCACACAGCTGTCACAGCATAGTCTCCTCACAGCCCACACGGTCGCCAGCTATCCCGGTGATACACTTGAATATTTTCTTTGCCTTTTTCTCTTTGTGGTTCATAAGCCAAGCTAGGACACACACTGTTCTCATTATCAGGTCGAGTCCCGTCCCTCCAGGACAGGCTCTGCTCTTGTCCTCTTGAGGGAATTGCCAACTGCCTCTTGGCTTTGGGCTTATCTGTGGTTTCTCCATGATTCAATGTAGGCTGTGCCTCTGTGTGAGCTCCATTGGAGCAAGGTCTTCCCCAACCCCCACCGCCCCTGCCTTTTATTAAGTGTCTAGCAATGAGATGCTTTGAAGCCCTGGGAATAGCCATTGCACATCTTCCCTTTATTCTTGATTGAAACAATTTGTCTGTATGATGTATACCTGTGTACATATATGTGCATATACTCACATCTGTGTATGTGCATGTTGAAGTCAGAGGTCAGTGTTGAGTGTCTTTTGTCTCTTCCCATCTTATTTTTGAGGCAGAGTCTTTCATTGAACCCAGAGCTCAGTGACTCTGCTAGGCTAGCTGGCCAATGGTACATGATTATCTCATCACTGGAGTCTCAAGTGAGCACATGACCCTCAGATTTTTTTTTAAATTTTATTTTATGTGTATGAGTGTTTTGCCTGCATGTATGACTATGAACTGTGTTCATGTCTGTCTGGTGCCCCAGGAGGTCAGAAGAGGATGTCAGAAACTCTGAAATTAGAGTTTCCGATGGTTGCTAATAGTGTAGCTGCGAGTTCAAGGTCAGCCTGGACTATGAATAGAGTCCAGGTCAACCAGGGCTCTGTTAAACAGAGAAATTCTGTCTCCAAAAACAAACAAAACAAAACAAACCAAACTCATTGTTTCAGGGCTGAGAAGATGGCTTGGTAGACAAAGTGCTTCAGTGTAAGCACAAGGACTCGAATTCAGATCCCCAGACCCTGTTGCACCCTAGAGAGTTCTGGGTCCATCTCCACCAGAAGTTTTGTTCTGGGGCCTGAGGAAGGTGTGGGTGGCTGGGGCGCTGACATTGCTGGGGAGGGGCAGGGCAGCAGACAGCAGGAGAAACGGCTGGTTCTCTCAGCTGTCAGCATGGCAGAGGCAGAAGAACCAGGCAGCGTGGCAGGAGGGCCCAAGGTGAGCATAGAGGTAACAGATTACTAGCAGCGTCGCAAGTGAGCTTGTGTGCAGGGTGAAGGATGTGAACTGCGGCTGCGCGCAGCAAGAAGGCACTGGAGTGTGGCAAGCGGGGAGCTGGAATCTGGAGGGAGGAGGGGAGGTGTAGAGAGCAAGGGACAGTACAGGGTAGCGTTGCAGCACCCACCTGCTCTCTGTCATTCATCATGCAGGACTCCCAGCAGCCTCTAGGCATGAGGACTGATTCTGGGGGAGTTAGGCACAGTTAGCTTCCACCTGACAGGTAGACCTGAGGGGACAAGGTGGGGTAGGAGTCTTAATGACTCTCATGGGAGGAGGCAGTGTTCAGGGACTTGTTTTCCTCAACCCAAGCCTGCCCGCCCAGATACTTCCAGTTCCTCTATCATTAGGCACCTTTGGGCCTCCGTTTCCCCAGCTATAAGATGTGGTCTATGCCAATCATGCCAATCACGTCTTCAACATCAGGAAGCTCCAGGCAACCTCCGGGGACTGTGGTGGCCAGTAGCAGGGGCGAGACTGGTGACTCTCTGTGTGCTCTCTGTCCGCCCAGAAGCAGGAGGTGTGCGGGAACTTGACGCTGCAGCATCACATGCTGGAGCCTGTGCAGAGGGTCCCTCGCTATGAGCTGCTGCTCAAGGACTACCTAAAGAGGCTCCCCAGGGATGCCCCAGACCGGAAGGATGCCGAGAGTAAGTGGAGGTGGCCGAAGGGCTGAGTGGGGGAGGGGTTGGTCTCTGGAGGAGACTGAGAACTCTGGCCTGAGACACACAAAGGAAGGCAAAGGGGAGAGAGAGAGACAGACACAGACACAGACACAGAGAGATTAATAACTAGGAAAGTGATTTAGTCTTTTCCTGTCACATAGAAGGATGCTGCTATCTGTGGAAGGCACTGCCAAACACTGGCTTCATCCACAGCTTAGGCCCAGCAATGGGCCCCTCAGTGAGGGTGTTCCTATTTCATGATCAATGTAACTGGTGGGCAGCACAGGGCTGGGCTATGTAAGAGAGCTGGGAGTCTCACTTGGTGTTGACCCCAGCAGGCTCAGCAAATGGTTCTGAGCCTTGTCCCTTCTCTGCGCCAGACCTCTAGAGCAGTCTGGGCACCCTGAGAAAGGTCAAGTGCAGGAGCAAGGTCTCCCACTGGAAGCCATGACATCATCAATGTCAGCCTCTCCAGTAAGAACTTCAGGCGTTACCACGTGCCCAGGCTCACTCAGTTCTCCCCACGCAGGGTCCCTGGAGCTCATCTCCACAGCTGCTGACCACTCCAATGCTGCCATTAGGAAGATGGTGAGTTCAGATGACTGTAGAGGAGCAAAGAATATGCAGGGAGAGTGAAGGAGTGGACCATATAAACCAGTACCTTCACCCCTGATTCCAGATGGGCCCCATTGGTGAGCACATATATACAGTCTCCCCAAGACATGCCAGGTGCATATCCTATCACCCCCAAGTAATAACAAGTACATGCTCAGCTTCTCTCTGTATAAACCAGGTAAGTATATGCCCACCTTCCAAAGGACAGGACACCTGAGGGCTAGCAGGTCCTTCCCCAGCCCATGTTGTTATTGTCCAAGTCCCTACAGGCTCAGTTCTACTTTGAACAGTGTTGAATTTTAACCAAGAGTTAGAGCCACGAGCTGCTAACCTTGTCCCCATTTTACCTTTGGGCATTATGATTCCCCAACCAGGACTGGGGAAAGTAACATGTAGATTGGCCCAGACTGGGTCATAGCAACTCAACTGACTCCTGCATGCCTCCATTTCCTTGTCTGTAAATTGGGGATGACTATGCTACTTACTTCATAGAGTATGTGTCAGAATTAAATAATTAAAATATGAATGGTGAAGAACAGCACCTTGCACATAGCAACAGAGGTTTGTAATTTATTAGTTTCTGAATGATGAGCTTCTAGTCACCCTTTCATACCCAACTCAAATGTCACCCTGTGTTTTCCTTCCTTTTCACTGGCAGTCATTTCATTGCTATAGTGGACTCTGGGTCACAGTTGCAGAGCATGGCTTTGCTCACCTCTGGGTCCATGGCAGTTCCTTGGGTCTTGTGATCTTACAGCTGCCTGATCTTTGTGTCTCTTGCAGGAGAAAATGCACAAGCTCTTAGAGGTGTATGAGCAGCTGGGTGGGGAAGAGGACATCGTTAACCCAGCCAATGAGCTGATCAAGGAGGGCAACATCCAGAAGTTATCAGCCAAGAATGGCACCACTCAGGACCGACACCTTTTCCTGGTGAGCCAGGCTGCCTGCCATCCCAGGCACAGAACTTCCTCATCTGCCTTCTCAGACCCTGGATAATACTGGAAAGATTCAGAACCCAAGGAGAAGGTTCTTCTGTAGCCTTCCAGATAGGTTTATTTTGGGCTATCTCTTGCTAATGACTCTGCCCTGGTTTTCTGCAAGCATCTAATATTTATGTTCCATATAGCCAGCATTTCTATTCTTTTTTTATCTACCTTAGTTGCAATTAAGGAGTATCCAGCAACCAAAATATAAAGAATTGTAGCCAAACATCAAGATCTCAACTGTCCCCAGAACCAAGCTCTGGTTTAGAGGGAGGGGAAAGACAGGAAGGAATTATGGTGGGGGATCCATTCCAAGTACCTTACATACAAGAAGAGACACAGTTCTTTTTCTATGGCTACTTCTTCCCCTACCACCTCTTTTTCTTCTCCTTCCTCCTCTTCTTCCTCTTCTTGGTTCTTCCCAAGGCCTTACATTTGCTAGGCAAACATCCTATCACTGACTTACACTCATTGGCTAGTCTCTATTCTTGAATAAGTAGCTATATTTATTTTTTTATGTATATGAGTACAATGTAGTTATCTTCAGACACATCAGAAGGGGGCATCAGATTCCATTACAGATGGTTGTGAGACACCATGTGGTTGCTGGAAATTGAACTCAGGACCTGTGGAAGAGCAATCAGTGGTCTAAACCACCTAGCCATCTCTCCAGCTCTGCAAGTTTCTATGACATACTTAGTCACAGTTTCTTGGTTGAATAATAGTACTATGTATAGGTTTCATCTTGTGGAATGGGCCTTAAATCCAATCAGAAAGTGGTTGGTCACTCCCATGACATTCATGCCTCTATTGTACCAGCGGGCATATCTTGCTAGGCTATTTGTTATTGTAACTTACATTGTTCACATTTGGGTATGGCGTATGCTTATGTCTCTCCTCTGGTAAAGTATATAGCATCTTTCAGCACTATAGAAGCTATCCAGTGGGGTGTAGCTTTCAGGTCAGTTCTGACTTGATTTCTCCATGTTCTATATGGAGACTAAGAATGTGGTGTTTGCAGCAGTAGCATTTTATCACCAAGTTCTGGAGGGTAACCAAGAGCATTAGCAGTAGCCTGTACTATTTGGTGTTTATGGGATCTCAATGGCCAACAACTCCAAAAGACTCAGTTGTCTTTCTGGAACCAGTCTGTTTGCCCTTTCCTGGAACTAGCCTTTTGTTTGTTGGTCTCTGGTATCTAGTGGGACCACTGCTGTCCATTATAGGCTCAGAATATGCCTCTTGAGTATTGTGCTTAAAGGCGTGTGTGCATCTTTTTTAAAAAAATAGATTTTACTTTATGACATTACATAAAGCTTATATGGGTTCCTTGTGAAAGGCTCCCTGTGGCACCACTCCCCATGACATCTTTCTTACAGTTCAACAACGTGATGCTCTACTGTGTACCCAAACTAAGGCTCATGGGCCAGAAGTTCAGTGTACGGGAGAAAATGGACATCTCTGATCTCCAGGTGGGTGGGTCACTCTCTTCCCCTCTTATGTCTTGGAAGGGGCACAATCAGGGATAACTTTGAAGGACGCCTCTGCAGCTCAGAGGCTTCTGAGACAGCATCTTGGTCCTGGTATACTAGCCTTGAGTAGGCAGTGTTCCCCATTGTCTTGGAGTATACTTTCTGCCAAGTCCCTGATGACCTCAGGTTGAAGGAAACAGGAGGCTGGGAGTAAAGTTCACAGCCATGGGGGTCACATAGACACAAGGTAGACTGTTACTTCGTGAGGACAGGACTTGAGACCCCAATTAAAGATCTAGAAGCAAAACTCAGGTCATTAATTCAGAATAGAGTATGGGCCTACTCATCTGGCCTGTGGTTTTGTGCTGATGGAAGAAGGTTAAATCTGAGAGCCTACAAGGATTTGACACTACTCCATCAACTCCGTCTGGGTGCACACCTTTAAACTCACAATGCACCTGCTGAGGGACAGAGTCAAGCGGCTTATAAGATCTTTATCCCTCCCAAGGGGTGTGGCTGTGCTGGGAGGCAAAGCCCTCCATGCTGGTAGGGAAAGGCTGGGCCATGGCTGCCTGGGAACAACTACTAAAGGAGGCCTAATGGGCAGATACATTTGCCAAGCAGCAGCCTAAACACAGAGCCCGAGGCTCAGCTCTGCGTGGGCAAGACCAGTCATCTGTTCTTCTCCTGACCCTCAGTATCCCCACATTATAGATCTGGGAGCCTGTGGAGTCACTCTGATACTTTCACAGGGTGGATGGATGGATGGATGGATAGATAGATAGATAGATAGATAGATAGATAGATAGATAGATAGATAGATAGATACCTCTGATTCACAGAGATTGGGTGTGTGTTAAAGAACAGCTAACCTGGTGACTTGTATTCATTTGCTCCATTCTGTGTTCTGCGTTCTACAGGTGCAAGACATTGTGAAACCAAATGCGGGCCACACATTCATCATAACAGGAAGAAAAAGGTCCCTGGAGCTTCAGACTCGGTAGGGCACTAGCAGCTGCAGCTGCGGGAACATCTTTGACCTGCGATTGTAGCGGATAGTTTATTTTACTGAATACAATAGCCTTTCAATAATGTTTGGCATGTGTTTAAGTCAAAGAGGAAGATGCCTCAGTGGGTAAAGTGCTTGGCACATGGCGTGAGGACCTGAGTTCAAATCCCCAGCACTCACATAAAAAGTCAGACACAGCAGTGTGTGTCTGTAATCCCAGTCCTGTGGAGGCGGAGTCAGGCAGGTCCCGGAGGCTTGCTCCATAGCCACCCTAGTAGAATTAATGAACCCCAAGTTCAGTAAGAAGTCCTGTATCACAAAGCAAGGTGAATAGTGATTGAGGAAGACACACAATATTGACCTCTGTCCTTTACACATATGAACATGTATACACACCTGCTCACATGTGGCTATTACAAGTAGCATGCATCTTGGTTAGGGTTTCTATGGCTATGCTAAAACGCTATGACTAAAATCAACTTATGGAGAAAGGGTTCATGTCACTTACACTTCCAGCTCACATCCGCCCCTGAAGGAAGTCAGGGCAGGAACCCGGAAGCAGGAACTGAAATCATGGAACCTGACTATTGGCTTGCTCCCCATGGCTTGCTCAGCCTGCTTTTTTATACAACCCAGGACTGCCTGCCAAGGGGTGGTACCACCCACAGTATACTGGCTCCTCCCACATCAGTCATTAATCAAGAAAATGCCCCATAGACTTGCCTATAGGCCAATCTGATGGAGGCACTCCCCCAATTAACGCTCCTCTTCCTAGATAATCCCTCTTGTGTCAGTGCGACAAAAAAAACTGACCAGGACACCAGTCCTTCACTTTGCTGTTTCCAGTCAGTGTGTCAGGATTCATCCTATAATCTCATATATTTCCCAGAACAGCATGATCCCCGCCAATATTATTAACTGGAACCAATGAGGTGGCTTAGTGGACAGAAGCACCTGCTACCAAGCCTGGTATCTTGAGTGCCATTCTTTGGTGGCGCATGGTAGAAAGAAAAAGTCAACTCCTGGGAGTTACCCTCTAACCTCTGTGGGTGTCACTTACACCCCTGCATATACACAAAAATAAGTTAAATAAACTATAATGGTTTTTAAAAATCATTAACAGGGGCCAGGTGTGGGGGCGCATGCCTTTAATCCTAGCACTTAGGAGGCAGAAGTAGGTAGTTCTCTGAGTTCGGGGCTATCCTGGTCTATAAAGTGAGTTCCAGGACAGCCAGGGTTATATAGAGAAACCCTGTCTGGAAAAACCAAAGGCAGAAAAGATCATCACAGGGTCCCATGCTGACAGCCCGAGTCCCATTTCTGCAAACTATGCTATGAACAGTCCCTGTGCTTAGGCTTTTGTGCACATGGGCACTGAGGCATTTTCTGCCCCTGTGAGATGTACTCGTGAGGGGAGCTCCTGGTCAGCATGTGGCATGTCTGCTCTATCCGGTCACATTATCCTCTAAGCTTGAACTCTCATTGACTGTGTGTAGGAAATCCCATCAGTCACATTCCACGTATGGAGTGAGTGCTTTCAGGGTCCAGAGTGATGTTGGTCTGCAAGATGAGCCCGGCCCTAATCGGGCCACACATGTCTGAACTCTGAAACTACCTTTCCAGCCCGGAGTTGCAGTTACAAAGCAGTGAGTGGCTAGGTAGCCACACGGGGCGTATGCAAGGATGGATTGCTAAGATACTGATTTTGTCTTTGTAGGACAGAAGAAGAGAAGAAAGAATGGATTCAGGTGAAGCTTAAGTTTGTTCTCTCTGCCTCTCCCTCCTGTGGATCACACCTAGAGTCTGGGGAACCTGTTCAGCAACTTCTCTGCTACTGAGCTACATCCGCAGCTCTTGCGTTTTTGAGATAGGGTTTTGCTAGTAACTGACACTGGCCTCGAACCATCAACCCTCCTGCCTTTGGTATCCTGAAGGCGGGGATTCAGATTTGCATCACCGAGTATGGCTTACATCCTAATGTTTTTGTAGTATGGCCGTTTCATATGCGAACCAGGAACTCTTCCCTCACATGAGCACTGCCTGCCTTAGTGTCTGAAGGGAGGCACTGACCATAGGCGCCTTCATACATGCTTTCCCGTTCCACAAGTAAGGAACAGGAAAGGGCCACGAGGGGCCTTGGGCTAGGTGTTGTCTTTCTGGAACCAGTCTCTTTGGTCTTGTGGGATCCAAGGCAGAGAGTCAGGATAAAATGGCCAGGGGTGCTCTGTGGACACCTGGAGCTCTCTGACAGCCCTGTGGCTTTGCTGTGCGTCCAGGTTATTCGGGCCACCGTGGAGAAACACAGACAGAAGAGTGAGACCTTCAGGGCCTTCAGTGGTGCCTGTAGCCAGGATGAAGAGCCCAGCCTGTCTCCAGAGCAGCTTGTGAGTCAGTGGCCTGGGACAGGGGGAAGTGGGAGTCAGCCGTTGGCCAGGGAGAGTGGCCTAGGGGTATGATGTCGACAGCTCGAGCGCACAGTCCCCCGCTGGCCCCGTACTGATCTCCACTGGCACCCGACGGACCTGCTGCCCCGAAGGTTATTGTCCATGTAGAGGAAGCGTCCCTTTAGTGCTGTTTATTATCTCTGTACCTTCAGCGAGGCAGCCATGAGCACCGAGGGACCTTATCTTCTTCCTACAGAACAGAGGCTCAGGGGCTCGGTGTCACTCCCAGGCCACTGTGGTGACATCCTCAGGTCCTGGTGCCTTTCTTGCACTCCACTTTGAACAGCAAGTGGATGTCCTTCTGTGGTTATATTTGCTCCCCAAATGCCCCTGTACCCCTGAGGTGTCAGCTCAAAACCCTCTGCCGGTAGTACCAGGGGTAGGGCTATTTTATTCTGCAACCCCTGTGGAGTCACCCCAGAGCTACAAGAAGACATGACTGTAACAGGAACTAGGTGTGTGCCCTACCTCCGGGCTGCACACACTCCTTCCTCCTTCGCTGGCTGCTTTGCTCACCCTCACCAGATAGTCTGGAGAGATGAGCTGACACACCTTAACGCCTCAGTCTGTACCCATCTCCAGCTGACTGGCCTCCTGTCCTCAGAGGGCCTGCCAATTTCCTTATGATTTGCTACCATTTTTCTGCTTCCTGGATGTATTTTTGAAGGAACGTTAGCACTCTTCGAAGGAAGGATCCTGCAAGCTCCTTGAGGGCAAATGACTTAGAGATCAAGGATACAGAGCAGGCAGTTGTTAGCCGGGCATGGGGCATTAGAAAGCCTGCAGACTCACAGACCACAGGGTGAATAGAGCATCCATGGAGACCACCACCTCATCCTTCCAGTATCCGGATTAGGGTGGGCCAAGTCAGTCTCACCTTATGTCACCCAGGTGCCTTCAGTTCAGGCGTGGCTCCCGGAGTCCCAGCATTTATTCAACCAGTTGTCTCATGGACAGGGTGATAGGTGGAGAAAATGTCTTCTGCTACCCAGGGTGTGCCATGTGACTCGGAAACCACCTCACCCTCAATCTCTATTTTCTTCCAGGTCATGAGTGGGAGCTCTGTGGAACCTGCAGGGGTAGCCGACAGCAATGGGGGTGCTGCCGGGGTGAGTGACCCACATCCAGGGATTAGCAGGAGTAGGAGGTGTTTTGGGGAGATGAGAGCAAGGCAGGCTGGAGGGTGAGGATCTAGGAGTCGGCTTGCCCTCTCCTGTGTTCTTGGGGCCCAGGAATGCAGACATGAGGCTGTACTGAGGCCAGGTACTGGTGACTTGAGGACCAGAGGTGGAAGCCACAAGGGAGGGAGCCTGTTGGTGGACGTTGCACAACCACGTGTATCATCTCATCTCTGTGTGGACACTTATGGGCTCACTATGTGTGAATTTCACCTTGATAACATGCGCAGTAAAGAGGCGCCAGTTCTGTGTGGCAGCAACGTAAAGACAGGTTCGTCCCTCCTACCGAGCAGGTTTTCGGGAAGCTGGGGCTCCCCACCTCTCTCCACCTGTGTTCTCAGGGCCAGGGTGGGATGCCTTTATTTTAATTTGGGGGATGCCTAATAGTCCGAGGGACATGCCTGCGCTTGCTGTGGATTGAGTACCCTCAACTGAGCCACATCATCTCTTTGGGGGCGTGGCACTCACAAGCACCATGGCAACAGTAGTTGGGACAACTCTGGGCCATAGCTTCACTTATAGCCTGAAATAATGATACTGCCTGGCATCTTGCTGGGTCCTGGATGAACTACTGAATTAGGGAGAGTGACAGGTGCCCCAAGGGGAAGGTGTCTCTAGCCCATCCCTGACATGGGCTCTTCTCCCTGGGTCCATTGACACTGACCTGGGGTGCAGTGCTGGGTTCTCTCCTGCTCCCCTGTCTCCCCTCCAGCGTGCCTGCTCTTTATCTCCCCTCCTTTTCTCTCTGTCTCTCATTCTGTCTCTATGTCTCTCTTTCCCACTGTCTCTGTCTCCCATGACCCTTCTCTGCGTCCTGTCTCTTTCCTCTGTCTCTGTCGTTCACTTGTTCATTCAGAGTCCAGATCTCCTTGCACTGGAAACAGGAAAGAGCTACCTGCGTGGAGCTCGGAGCAGCAGGTGTCTCAGCCCTGCAGCTCTGAGAACATGGCTGTGTTAGGTTATGACTGTTGGGTTTTCGTTCCCATCAAGAGGAGGACACAGGCTCAGGTCAGTCCGGTGAGGTACCTTGAAGCAAGCGACAGACAGGCTGTGGGTGGAGACACCTGAGATAGAGAACAGAGGAAGGCCAGTGTGACAGTAGTCCCAGTGCACAGACAGTATGGGGCCAGGGCCGGCCAGGGTGGACCTGAATATATTGCTGTTCCCCTTCCTTGTGACCACAACTTCCCCAAATCCCTCAATAGTGTGAGCTTGGGCTGACCATTTGTCAGGTAACCTTAAGAATGCTGTGAGGTTTGAGGGAAGGCTGAAACATTTCAGGGGTAGAAGAAGGGGACCCCAAAATAAAGAGGGACTGGATGAGAGGAGAGAGACCCTAATTAGAATACTGCGGCTGTCTGGCCCCTGCAGATCAGACAGGCATCCTAAGGATGAACTTTGTTGAAACTGGAAGGCAGGAAGTCTAAACGTGGTGTAGGCAGCCAAGAGGGAAACAAACATCTAGACACCCTAGTGGCTTCCTGCACTAGTTTGCCTGTGTCTGCTTCCTGCCACCTACCCACAGGACAGTGTTCTGGTCTCCTCTGGTTCCACCAGGCCCTGGGGTCTCTGGACCCACTGTCAGCTCTGCCAACATCCAGGAAGCCCTATGGCTTGTCCCAGGGTCCCTCATAAATTCCTCTCAATCACACACCACATAACCTAGTGTCAACCTTCTGAATTGCTAATGTAGATGTATGTGGTTGGCCTTAGCTGGCCATGCAATCTTGACTGTTTCTTACCTGATGCCTGTGGGTTGTGGCTACACCACAGTTGAGCTTCCAGAGGAATGTGTGTCACCTGGTCAAGTCAGACTGAGCAGCTCAGGAAGACACAGTCTGAAACACTCCCAAGCCAGCCCCACATCTTCCAGCCAGGGAGGGTATCCATGACCATTTCACTCAGGATGCCTTGGACTCTGTTCCTGTACTGTCCAGGCCCTGAGATGGGCCTATGGAGGCATTGCTTGTAACCAGCTGATAGCTTTAGGGCCCAGGAAAGCTAGTTCTTTGTTCACGGAATCCCTGGGATTGAGCCCACAGGTCCTGGTGAGGGAAACCTTGTGCTCCTGGAGTTGCAGGCAGGCAGAGGTTCAGGGTAGGGATGGGGACTGTTTAAAGGATCAGTGGTACCCAGAACTGGCCCAAGGGCATTAACAGTGGTGCCTATAAGTGAGATGTCTCACAGCTCAGGCTAAGTGTAGGGGGGCGGTTGGAGCCAAGATTAGGAGGATGAAGCTGGAAGGAAGTGGAGTTGGCTTTGGGTTGAAGTCAGTGATGTGTACCCTAGCCTTACTGTCCCCTGGGAGAGAGATGGGGACGAGTTATGTTAACCTAATGCAGGCTGTTCTTCCTGGCTTCCTATCTCCTTTGATTGGGAAGAGACAGCTAAGAGCCCTAGAGTCAAAGCCTCAAACCACACCCAGGGCCTGCCTTGATCAGGGTATTGTCACTAGACCTGTTGGGTACCATGGATATACTTGATGCCTGGTCTGTCCCTCTTTCCTTTTTGAAGGTTCACAACATTCACCCCACAGCAGCCCAGTGTCCAGTTCTGGTATCCTCCTTCCTTTTCCCTTTCCAGACCAAGCTGGGGCCTGCCCTTCCTCTAGCAAACAGATCCACAACAACAGATAATCCGGCAGAGTGTGGCCGTGTGCTTCCCTGTCGACTTTTCCTGAGCAGAGCTGAGCTGAGATTTCAGTGAGCTAAGGATGGTTCGGAGTCATCTGTGGGCCTACACTGAACGTCATGATAGGGCACACCGCAGAGGAAGCCTACACACTGCTCAAAAGCAAAGTCTCATTTTTAATCAGAAGTGTTTGGCCATGGGTGCCAGATTCATGCTGCTTCTCAGCATGTCTGGAGAAGAGACAAATCCCTTCAATGTACTACTGGGTGTGTGTCCTGTGTCTAGGTGTCTTCCAATAAACAGCCTCTGTCAGCCCCCTCTTTCCTAAGAGAAACCAAACCACATCCAGGAAGTTTTGCAAGCATCCTTGCAGAATTCAAAGGCTTCCTCATGCTGTTAAGAGTAAAAATCAATGCCAGGTGGTGGTGTCGCATGCCTTTAATCCCAGCACTCAGGGGGCAGAGGCAGTCGAACCTCTGAGTTTGAGGCTAGCCTGGTCTACAGAATGAGTTCCAGGACAGCCAGGGCTACACTTAAGAAACCCTGTCTGGAAAAATCAAATAAAAAAAAAAAAGTAAAAAATCCAGGTGCTCTTAAGCAAAGTGTCCTCTCTCTCTCTCTCTCTCTCTCTCTCTCTCTCTCTCTCTCTCTCTCTCTCTCTCTCTCTCTCTCTCTTTCTCTCTCTCTCTCACTCTCAGAGTCTGAAATTCCTCCTCCACACAGACCCATCCCAAATGCCATCAAAACACTGGCCCTGATCAAGCCAGTTGCTCCCAATGATAACAGAACTGCCTTTTCTTCATATGGTCCCATTCTGTATCTGCCAAAGCAGAGACGCAGAGGAACTCACTGTGTGAACTCAGTGGAGAACAGCTTCCAGGTCGATGTTGGCATCTTGTAGTTGCTCAGGCGTGTCCTCATGCCTTCTCTGCCTGATCATCTGTGACTTGCATATCCAACCAGGTCTCTTGCATTGTAGATGGCATGGTTGGAGATCAAGTCACATGACAGGCAGGCCACCATGGACCTCAGCTTCATAGGAACAATGTGGGACTAAAGCTCTGGTCTGAGCACAAAGATGGGCATCTCTGTCCTGATCAAATGAAGCTTACTAAATGAAAGAAGCTGGGGGAATCCATGACACTGGTCTTAAAGATTTTTGCCTCAGGACCTTCCCTTTGTCTGAGTCCCATTGGCCCAAGGGTCTGAGCTCTTGGCCACACCCCAGCTCATCTCAGCCATTCCTTCATCCCCAAATGTCCCACCAAGGTACCCTGCTGATCCCCAGAGTCTCCTGCATTCTCAACTACCTTGTAGGAAAAACAGCTGGGGTCTCCACCTAAGGTCCCTGAGAGCTGCCCCATGTCAGGACTGTCTGGTCTCTCATTAATTCCTCCACTTTGACATTTAGATTCCTCACAAGAAAAGCGGGGCATGGACTTCTGAAGGCAGGCCAGAGGGTGGAAGCTGCAGGGCTACGGCAGACCCGAGGATGACCTTCTTCCCTTCTCCTGTCTTCTTTCAGCTGGTTTTTTTCCCTTGCACTAGGCCCTCCCACCCTCTCTGTCTCAATGAACATTTGGACCCCTCAGGGGTACTGACGGAGAGGAGGCCACGATTGGAAAGTCTTGTATAGGGCTGGGGGTTCCTGAGGCTAGGTGAGGGGTGCATTTCCAGATGCAGGAAAACTCAGAGCCCTTGGGAGTGAGAGTTTTGCCTGTCAGGTCTGGAATGCCTGCCCTCCACACACTGCTCACAAAGCCCTCCATTCACTGCGTACAAAGCCCTGACAATGAACTGGAAGATGAGATGCATTGCAGAGGGAGGTCAAGGCCATCTCCCACCTTTGTCCTTGGGGCAAGGACTCACCAACTGGAAGAAGGCAGTGCTACAGGAGACACAGCAAGAGGTCAAAGTTGAACACAGCCTCAGCTGGCTTGGTTTTCTCACATGCCCTCTAGGATGCTTCTGCAGGATTGCCACACAGGCATGCGTGTTTATGCATGTGGTGTGTGTCAAACACAGAATAGGCATGTGATGGGGTGAAGGATGACACTCAGGATCTAGGGGCCATATGATCATTCTGGGCTGCGGTCAGGGACACCCCAGTCTCTCTGGCAGCAGATGCCATCTGTGCAGACTCTTGTCCACTCCTCTTCCCTCCAGCTTTACTTTACGATGATATTTTCTCAGACACACCAGATAAAGCTACACTGGCCAAGCTGTCTTGCCCTCTTGGAACTCACTTCAGGCATGATGCATGATGCACTGGAGTGTCCCTAGGAGAAGGGTTAGGAAGGGGTACAGCTGCTTCTTTCCTTCTGCAGCGTCCACTTTTGCTCTGGGCATGTATGACTACTTGCAGGTTTCTTAGCTAACCCTCCACACCCGTGGCTATCAATCCTACAATGGGCTATCCTGTGCTCATACTCTGAAGCTGACGATGACCACTTGCCTCCTTGTAGATCGAGTCCAGAAAGCCATCCTCTAAAACAAGACGGGACAAAGAGAAGCCCGGGTGCAAGAGCTGTGGTGAGACCTTCAACTCCATCACCAAGAGGAGGTATCGATGCAAGCTGTGTGGAGAGGTGAGCGCGGGGCAGGAGAGAAGGAGTAGATCTGATGGGGACCAGGTGGCCACTCACTGTGTCTTCACAGGTCCTCATGGGTAGGCCACAGGGTACAGGGTGTCATGCGATTCTTGAGAATCATTCTGTGCACAGCTGGTGGGCTCTGTGAGCCACACAGCAGCCCTTCAAGGCTGCCTCTAGATCCTATCAACGTCAGCTACTTTTCTCATTGCTGCGACCCAATACCAGATGGGAATCAATTTAATAGAACACTTTATTTACGCTCACCATTTGAGGGTACACAGTCCACTGTGGCAGGAAAGTCATGGCAATCAGCGTTATGGGGTACCTGGTCATGATAATTCTGCAGTCAGGAAACAGGAAGTGGGGATGGGCTATCATACATCATGTCCTACCCTTAGGTACTCACTTCCTCTAGCAATGCTTTGTACATTCTTCCAAAACAGCACCGGCCAGCAAGCGTTCTCACATATGAGAGACACTTGTGGGGGACATTTCACATTTAAACCGGGGCACTGTCCCCTGGATGCAGATGCCCTTGAACATGAAACTGTCCCTCTGAAGTAAAAGATACTCTCTGGGAAGCTCTGATGATGACAACATTCCAAGGGAGGGATTGAAGCAGGAGGGAATAGAGATGAAGAACCTGTGTATCTCACAGAATTACTTGAAGCTGTTTATTCAAAGGACGTAAAGACTGTTGTTCTCTGATTTCTCATTTTCATAAAATTTCACCAGGCTGGCTGGGGTGGGGGAAGGGAGGGACAACAAAATGAATCTTTGGATACTACAACAACAACAGCAACAGCAACAACAACAATAATAATAATAATGATAGGTGAGTGGATGGGTGGATGGGTAGGTGACAGGTGTACAGTAGATACTGGATAGATAAATATCTAAACAATGGATGGATAGTTGGAATTATAGACTGATGGATACATGATAGATGGAAGGTCAATGGATGGATAATGAATGCATATTAGAATGCAGGTGACTAGCTGGCTGTGTGGTTGAATGAGTGGGTATGTGGTAGATGGATAGACGGTAGATGGATGTTCATTGGATAGACAGACAGATAATGGATGGGCGGGTTGATGAGTGGATGATGAACACATGGTAGATGGAGAGGTGGTTGGGTGGGTGGTAGAATGAACGCATGGCTGGATAAATAAGCAGAGGAATTTGGAGAGCACAGGATGGCCTACAGGCTGTGGCTCCAGCCCAGATGCATGGGCTGAAAGAAGACATCGAGACCAGGAGGAGCATGGTGTTCCCGGCAGATCGGCAGTAGGTGGCAGTGACTGCATCTGGAGTAGGAGCACACGGGAGACAACTGGCATCCGTGGTCTCTAGTAAGAGGAATGGAAGGGGTGCAAGGAATGCTTTACCCAGAACTTGGGCTGCAGGTGAAGTGAGAGAAGATCCTGGGATGGCTGTCTGGCTAATGTGGCCAAGAGAGGGCCAGTACTTCCTAGGGCACTACCTGCATTGGATTGCCCAGTAGGGATGGGGTCAGGAAGCATCAGAGGCCATTCAGAGAGGGATGAGCGTCCAGGAAAAAGCCTGTGTTTCAAAGACTCAAAGGTGTTGAGACCAAATAATCTTTGCACTTGGCTACAAGAAAGCCAAGGCAGGTGTGACTTGGCAATGTCAGCCAAAGGTATATAAATAACCAGGAAAAAGGAGAGGAAGTGAGGTAGCTGGAGAGATGGCCCAGCGGTTAAGAGCACTGACAGCTCTTCCAGAGGTCCTGAGTTCAATTCCCAGCAACCACATGGTGGTTCACAACCATCTGTAATGGGATTTAATGCCCTCTTCTGGTGTGTCTGAAGACAACGACAGTGTACTCACATAAAATAAGTAAATCTTAAAAAAACAAAAAACAAACAAACAAACAAACAAAAAACCAAGCATACTATGGCATGTGTGCACATCGCCCCAACACATAAAATAAAAAAGACATTACAAAAAGGAGGAGGGGTGGTGGTGCCAAGACAGAAGAAGGGACTCGTGTGCTGAGAGGGGAAGGAAGGCCAAGGCAGGAGAGAGAAAAGATAGCTTGTGGAATGAAGCTCTGAGGAGCAGTGGGTGGGGGATGGAGACCAGGGTCTCTCATTGAGTGGGGGAGGGGGATGGAGACCAGGGTCTCTCATTGAGTTGGGGAGGGGAATGGGGACCAGGGTCTCTTATTGAATGGGGGAGGGGGATGGGAACCAGGGTCTCTCATTGACTTGGAGAGATGGGAACAAGGGTCTCTCATTGAGTGGGGGTGGGGGAGGGGGACCAGGGCCTCACATTGAGTGGGGGAGGGAGATGGGACCAGGGTCTCTCATTGAGTGGGAGTTGGGGATGGGGACCAGGGTCTCTCATTGAGTGGAGGTGGGGGATGGGGACCACGGCCTCTCATTGAGTGGGAGTTGGGGATGGGGACCAGGGTCTCTCATTGAGTGGGGGAGGGGGATGGGGACCAGGGTCTCTCATTGAGTGGAGGTGGGGGATGGGGACCAGGGCCTCTCATTGAGTGGGAGTTGGGGATGGGGACCAGGGTCTCTCATTGAGTGGGGGAGGGGGATGGGACCAGGGTCTCTCATTGAGTGGGAGTTGGGGATGGGGACCAGGGTCTCTCATTGAGTGGGGGAGGGGGAGGGGGACCAGGGTCTCTCATTGAGTGGGGGAGGGGGGATGGGAACCAGGGCCTCACATTGACTTAGAGAGATGGGAACAAGGGTCTCTGGTTGAGTGGGAGGGATGGGGACCAGGGTCTCTCATTGAGTGGGGGTAATGGGAACCAGAGTCTCACATTGACTTGGAGAGATGGGAGCAAAGGTCTCTCATTGAATCCAGAGCTAACCAGTTCAGCTAGGCTGGCTGGCCGGCCATTGAGCTCCTAGGATCTGCCCATCTCTGCCTTCCTAGCTCTGGGACTGCGGAGGCAAGCCACCACACCCAGCCCTTCATCATCTTGAGGATCTGAACTCAGATCCTCATGCTTGAGTAGCAAGTTTTACTGACTGAGCCATTTCCCCATGAGTTTTTTTAATCTTTATTTTATGTAAATGAGTACACTGTAGCTGTACTGATGATTGTGAGCCATCATGTGGTTGCTGGGAATTTTGAATTCAGGACCTCTGCTCTCTCTCCAGCCTAGGGATTTATTTATTATTATATCTAAGTACACTGTAGTTGTCTTCAGATGTACCAGAAGAGGGCGTCAGTTCTCTTTATGGATGGTTGTGAGCCACCATGTGGTTGCTGGGATTTGAACTTAGGACCTTTGGAAAAGCAGTCAGTGCTCTTAACCACTGAGCCACCTCTCCAGCCCTTCCCACAGTTTTGATGTGCATTTTCTCGATGGCAGTGTCGTGGGTCTTCTTATGTAAGTGGGCTATGCTCTTTTCTTCTTACGCATAGGGCTTTTGAACTCTGGGTGGTCAGGTAAGGCAAGCAGGCCCTGGGCACTCAGGGAGAACAAAGTCATCTCTGCCCTTAGAAGGGGCTTCCAGCATCCCAGGACAAGCATTTTTTCCCTCTCTGTATAGGTCTTTCCTTCTCATCTGCTCAGGATGCACGGTCAAAGGTACCCTCTTGTCTCGCAGGTCATCTGTAGGAAGTGCTCAGAGTTCAAGGCGGAGAACAGTAAGCAGAGCCGAGTCTGCAGAGAGTGTTTCCGGGAAGAGCACCTGGTTCCTACAAGCCCTAGCTCTGAGACTCCCACTGAGCTCAAACAGAGCTCAGAGGTGAGTGTCCCTGGTTCCTGGGACCAGAACGAATGCAGAGGACATCTCAGTGTGCTCCACAGGCCTAGAATCAGGGCAAGATGCTTGGAGCATGTGCGTGTCTAAAGACATCTCAGGGACTAGTCAGGGCCTCAGAACCACTTGCACCTAGGAGTCCTCTGGAAACATGTGTAGGTGCATTCTGGGCCTGTTTGGAGGTGAAACAGGAAACTGCCCCAAGTCTAGGCATTGAGGTCCTTGGAGAACCTCCTTCATCTTAGGGCAGGCAGAGCTGTGTGTGCGTGTGTGTGTGTGTGTGTGTGTGTGTGTGTGTGAAGGAGAGAAGGAGAGGTCCATGGAATACTTCCTTTTGCAGACAGAGCCATGCGTGCGTGTGTGTGTGTATATATATGTGTCTGTCTGTCTGTCTGTCTGTCTATCTGTCTTGTATATGTGTGTGTCTTGTATATGTGTGTGTGTCTGTGTATGTGTGTGTATCTGTCTGTGTTTGCATGTGTGTGTCTGTGTGCTGGGTTAAAAATGGGGATCAGGGCTGGACAGTGGTGACACACACCTTTAATCCCAGCACTTGGGAGGCAGAGGCAGGTGGATTTCTGAGTTCAAGGCCAGCCTGGTCTACAGAGTGAGTTCCAGAACAGCCAGGGCTACACCAAGAAACCCTGTCTCCAAAAATCAAAAAAAAAAAAAAAGGGGGGGGGTCATCACCCGTCCACTACTGCTTCTCCAGCCTTCCTTCTTAAAGGACATAGTCCCTTTTGGAATAGTGGGACATTTAGGAACAGGAAGCCTCTGTTTTCCAGGAAAACCACATTCTCCTTCGTCTCCACTGCATGCAGTAGTCGTAGTCTCCTGGGAGTCCAATGTCAGTCTCCCTCCCAAAGATGCTGTGGGCTGGCCCAAGAAGGCTAGGGTCAGAAACTACCAAAGCTCCTGCCACCCTGGCTGCTAGATCTGTCTGGGACATCAACGACACAAGGCTGCAAAGGACTGAGGCTACAGTGTCATCAGTGGTGAGGCCCTGCTGGTCCCACCTGCTGACATGTCTCCATTTGGCACTCTTAATCTTCAGGTGTATTCTGGGAGTCCTGGGGGTACAGCAAAAGGCCTTGGAGGGTCACTGGGTCTTGGGGGAACCACCTCCATCAGGATGTGTCAGAGCCATGTTCTTGTGACTCCGGGATCTTGTTTCCATTGATAGCGCTAAGCCACACAAGAAGAGAAAAGCAGGGTCGATAGGATGTGTATGTAAGGAGTATATGTGCACATGTGTATGATGTGGAAAGTGTGTGTGTATACATGTGTATGTGGTGAGTGGGGTAGTGTGGTGAAGACTGTAATGTGCTTGGTCCCTTCACCCTGTGACCCCCATTTCCGTAATTGCTGTTGAATTCTATCCATCCATATACACACATATATGTGTGTATGTGTATATATATATATACACATATGCATACACAAACATATACATATATACACACACATATACATATATACACACACACATATACATATATACACACACGCATATCTATATCTATATCTATATCTATATATATATATATATATTCTTGCTATGTAACCCAGGCCAGCCTGAGACTTGCAATCCTCCTGCCTCAGCTTCCCAAAAGCTAAGATTATAAACACATATCACCATGCCTGGCTTCCCCTTGATACTTTTACATTGTCCTAACCTGGGATGGTCTTACTCTCTTAACAGGGCCCGGCCCCAAACCCTACTTGAAACCACATGCACTGTTCTATTGGCTCCCAGTGTCCCTTAGAACCATATGAAGTTGGCTCTAGCCTGTATGCAGGTCTCAACTATGCCTCTGTGGTAGTCACCCCTGCCAAGCATGGGCCCTGGTCCAGCCCTAGCCTCTGCAGAGGACAGAGACAGCACTACAGGCGAGACTGCCCCTAACCTGTTTTTCTGTCTCCAGAAGCCTCCCTCTGTCGATCCTCGGCCCAGCATGCTCTGCGGTACCCTGAGTCTGTCAGACGATGGTAGGGAGTGGAGGGAAGTGTGGGCAGCCATCCCTGAGTCAGATCCCCAGGTTCTAGACCTGCTGGCAGGCAGCCAGGTAAGTGTCCACGTCCTTGTTCATGCCCAGGGCTACGTGCTGTGAGATAGACTCTGCTACCACAGTGCAGAGCCTCAAGCCTGAAGTGTCCTTGCAGGTCTAGGCTATTTGATTCTCTCCAGCCATGTGGCCTGGCCTTCAACTTCTCCCAATGCCCCGAACAACCCTCTGCTCCCCATTCATGGAAGACAGGTCCCTGTAATGTGCAAAGACCATCAGAGTGAGAGCAGGCATAGGCAGGGGGCACAGAGGTTGGACCCTCTTCCGCACACATATTCATTCATTCATTCATTCATTCACATCTTCATTCATTCATACATCTTAGGCAGATAGATGCATTTGGACCCTGCTGAACCTTGCCTTTCCTCTCTCAACTCCCTTTGCTAAGTCGCAGGGCTGTTTTGCCTCACCTTCCCTGGGTCAGGGCTTCCGAGGGAAGCCATAGTTCAGACGGAAGACCTCTGGTGAGGTCTGTTGAAGTGAAGGGAGCCTCCTCCCAGCACCTTCCTGAGAGAGCCTGTTGGGCAGCTTGTTCTAGTGACAGGCTGCACTGTGTAAGGCTGGGCATGTTGGCCTGCTTGGGTGGCCACTGGTGTGAACTGGAGGCCTGACTGACCCTCTCTCTTCCCTGCAGACTGGCAGACTGCTGCATAGCATCCCACTCTCTGGCTGTACTACAACAGTGCCTGACCCTGAGGATGGGGTGGAGGCAGGGCATGTGTGGAAGCTGCATCAGGGCTCACAGACCTGGTGGCTGAGCGCCCCCTCCACAACACTGCAGCAGCGCTGGCTGAAAGCCCTGAGCACTGCCGCACGTGGGGACATAACAGGGGACGGACCAGGGGCCTCCCAGCCCCAGGCCCCAACAGGCATGGACACTCCCTGAGCAGAGCCTCCTACTGTCCTTCCCACTACTGTATTTGGCCTGCGTTCTTTTATGGGTGACCTTAGAAGTCGAGTGAAGGGATAAAGGACTCCTGCGACCACTGAGGATGGACCAAGTGGCCCAGAGAAGAGTAGCCATGGGTCTGAGATCACTCACACGCCTTAGACAAGAAGTTGGGCTTCTGGTTCCAGCGCCAGCATTGTGGTGAGAGCACAGAGAATGGCCACTACAAAGCAAATGCCATCCGAGAGGGCTGAGTGATGACACCAGCCCTCGAAGGCACGAGGAGGCCAGGTGGGCACTGTCCAGGGGTGATCATGTGCAACCTGGTGTGATATCACTCTGGGAAAGGCAGAGCTGTCTGTGGCCTGACCTAGTCTTTGTCCATTTATTCACTGTGTGACCTGGACCATGACATGCTCCCCTGGGCTTCACTTCTACACTGCCCTCTCCTGAAGCAATACTTGTCTGCTATTCCTGCTGAGCCTATGAAGGGCAAGGAGCAGAGGCCTTCTTATCCACCATTCCCAGAGTCACTCGGAGGCCGCGTGGAGTCCCTGTGTGGCAGATTTGTGAGGTTTTAGACTGGCATCTCTGTGGGCAGGTACCATGCTTGTCAGAATAAATAAATGCTGGCTCTCAGCAAGTGAGCATAGCCTTGGCACCTTCAACCCCACTCTTTTCAGGGCTCCCCTCAATGCAGAGGACTAGTAGAGGAACATAGACGAAGGTGGCAAAATGGCCCAAACCATACACTTGTCTTACAGAGCAGTTCTACATCCTTGATGCTGTAGGTAGTGGGTGAGCAGCTAAGCCAAACGGCAGGGTGGGGGATGCTGTCCCTCGAGATGTGGGGATGTGACAAAGGTCATAGGGCTCAGGGGGCTGTTTGCCTCTCAGGGAGTAGGACATTTAGAGACCAGTGATGGAGTTCTGACCCTTAAGGATTCTAGCTCACTAGCATCAGCACAGCACTGTGTGGGGACAACTGGGCAGGCAAAAGGGGTGATTACGTGGTGGAGTGAGGAGGTGTAGAGCCAGAAATAGGTGCTAGTTATAGGTGACATTGGGACACACAGATGAGGTGAAATGGGGGCCTGGGTTGGGAGTCCTGGTAAGGTAGGAAGGGGTAGAAGTAAAGTGGATGAGGCAGGGGTGAGGTGGACAGGGCAGGGGAGAGGTGGGCAGGGCAGGGGTGAGGTGGACAGGGCAGGGGAGAGGTGGGCGAGGCAGGGGAGAGGTGGGCGTGGCAGGGGAGAGGTGGGCGGGGCAGGGGTGAGGTGGACAGGGCAGGGGTAAGGTGGCCAAGATACAAGTAAGGTGAAATAAGGTGGGCGTGGTGCAGGTGAGGTGTCAGAACCCAGCTGAGTCTATGCGAGAGCCCCCTGGACTGGGCATGGACTGCCTCAGGATTGCTTGCAAACCCCTCTTCCTCGCACTCACCATCTGGGCTGAGTGGTCCTCCTTCGCCTCGAGGAAACTGAGTAAAACAAGCAGAACGCCTCCACACCAGGAGGAATGCGTTGGGTGAAGCCCTCGCCCAGTTCTGAATGGGGCAGCGCTGAAGGCGGCCCAGGTGGAACCAGGAATGAAGGGGCTTTCCTTGGCTAGGCGCACTGTGTGGCAGACACGGTGGACAGACACAAGCCGTCAGCCTCTCGCCATCCTTTGCTTCTTCCTCCTGCTCTTAGCAGTTCTGGCCCTTGCGTTTCAAGGATTCCAAGTGCTCATCCTCGGAAGAATCAGAGCATGAGGAGGTGCTTCTGCGTGTCCTGCCTCCTGGGGAGTGCCTCTGCCCATCCTGCCCCTAGCTGCACACTAGTCAGTTTGCAGCTTGGGGGGCTCCTGATGCTACCTGAGCAGAAAGGTGTATAAGTTACTTTTCTTGTTGCTGTGACAAAATCTTAGACAAAAGCACCTTACAGAAGAACGAGTTTATTTGGCTCACAGCTTGAGGGTAGGGTCCATCATGGAGAGGAAACCTGTGGATGCCAGAGAGCTGGCTGCTGACTGTACCGTGCCGTGCCGTGGTCAGGAAGCAGAGGGAGGGATGCTGGCTCTCCGCCCACTTTCTCCTTTTTATTCATTCCAGGACCCTAAGCCATGGGATGTTGCTGTTCGAATTCAGGGTGGGTTTTCTCTTCTCAATTAAACTTTTCTGGAAACACCCTAATGACATGGCCAGAATTTTGTCTTCTTGTGATTGTAAATCCTACCAGGTTGACAATACCAACCATCTCAGTCACCCCTTGTCAATTTGACACTCGAGCACATTTTTTTAAGATTTATTTATTTATTTATTATATGTGAGTACACTGTAGCTGTCTTCAGACACTCCAGAAGAGGGTGTCAGATCTCATTACGGATGGTTGTGAATCACCATGTGGTTGCTGGGATTTGAACTCAGGACTTTCAGGACCTTCGGAAGAGCAGTCAGTGCTCTTAACCACTGAGCCATCTCTCCAGCCCCAAGCACATCACTTTTAAATGGTAACATTCCCACCTTAGAAAGCCTTTTGCTCATTTTATGCAGCAATATGCATTTAGTCCATCTCTAAAAATCTGCAAACCCTTCACAGTTCCATTTTTTTCCCCCAAGTTGTAAGCACAAGGCTCTCTGCTAAATCTCAGGCAATCTTTTAACTGCAAGCCCCTGTGAAGAAATTAATAATAATAATAATAATAATAATAATAACAACAATGCATATGTATATATACATATATATGTATATACACATGTTATATACTTCTAATATGCAATGGTACAAAGTAAGTGATCCCATTTCAAAAGTGAGGATTCAGACATGGGACAGAGATGCCGCAGTTACTTCTCTTACAGAGGACCACAGTTCAGTTTCCAGCAGCCATGACCGGGAATTCAGAGTAGCCTGCAGCTTTGACACCAGGAGATCTGATGCCCTCTTTTGGCCTCTGTAGATAGCTACATGCATCTGAACACACATGCACGCCCACACGCACATACACAAAGAAAATGAGGATTAGAAGCACAACACAGTAAGATTGAACCAAAGCAAAACTGTATTCCAGCCAGATAAACACCAAGTCTTGATGCAGCCCCTGGTCTTTGGTGGGAGCATCTGGTCTCCAACAGCCTTGGGTAGGCCCTCTCCTGCACTCCTGCGCATAGCCTGTCTTCATTCAGGTCCACTTCATACCTGCAGATTTCCCAAAGACCTCTCTCACCATCCTGGCATCTCCAGTATCCTGGGTCTGCAATAGTAGACTCTACCTTCATAGCTTCTCACAATGGACTTTCAAATCCAACCACACCACACAGTGTCTGGCCTCCGCTGCTTTCTAGTACAAGCCTCACAAGCTTTGACACTCTTGTGTTTTACACACCTATAAAACTGGCACTGGCTTCTGCTTCCGGCTCCAGACGTAGTCTGGCTTCCTCCTACCACAGCTGAAGTGGCACACGTGTGCCAGGGTGGCTGAATCAGAGGACACACTGCTCTAGGTAGTTGTTTTCAAGCAGGAAACCTCAGTGGTATTTGTCACCCAGGCTCCCTCCTTTCAAATGGGTCTGTGGTCTACAAGTGGGAACCTTTCATAGGTGAAATCTTGAGGTCAGGTTACCTTCCCTGTTGTCCTGGTGATGATCTGAGGTTTCCCTTTAAGGGCATTAAGTCTTTAACAATGACAGATGCTTTCCCAGCAAGGCCTCATGGGACTTTACACTCCCTCTCACCCTTACTCACTGAGCTGCACACGTCATATCTTGCTGTTCCAGTTTCTGCTCTTCTACTGTAGACTGAGAAGAGCCAATAGTGGCAGAAACACAGGCTGAATGCTATTCTGTCTTGAAATATCCTCCACCAAACCAGTTAGCCTATTACATTTGAATTCAGCCTCACTCAGCCTTTTGGGACATGGACAGAGCGTGGTTGAAGACAAAATTATTTGCCAGAATATCACACATGGCCTATAACCCCGTTGCCCATAGAGACCTTACCTCTCTGAGACCCCATGAGCCGGGTCCTCCTCGGTTTCTCTCATGGCCCATTAATCTCTGCTTTCACGGAGAACTCTAGGGCTTTCTTCTTGCCGGCTTATTCCAAAGGTCTAAGAACTACATGGTCAGGTTTACTGCAGCAATAGCCCTACTCCCTGATCCCAATGTTCTGTATGTGCTACTTTTTTCTTTGTCCTGACAAAATCGTGGATGGAAGGGGTTTGGGGAGGGGGGGATCACTGTGTGAGGTTACGGCGGAGAAGGCATGAAGGCAGGAACTTGAGGCAGACCTTGCATCCAGTCAGGCAGCAGAGGGTGATAAATGCTGCTGTTTGCTCAGCTCCATTTTTCCTTTTTATTCAGTCCAGGAGCCCAAACCCTGCTAATTACACCTCTCTGGGAATACCCTCATAGGCGTGTGCGCATTTGTCTCGGCGATTGCAAATCCCATCAGTAAAGGACAGCAAAGGACAACGTCACAAAAGACTTCTATATCCAAGTGCATAGGAAATGGTGTAAAACCAGGGAGAGGAGGGCCCCACACAGGGCAAAACCCAGCTGCTGTGTGGGCACTCAGCCCACTGACCGCCTCACCTGGCACACCATCCCCCCAGAGACAGCTGGCCACCAACCCTCTGGGCCACCTCTGTTGTCGTTGGGGTTTGGCATTAAGCACCAATTACTCCAAGACCTCTCCTGATGCCTTTTAGCAACTAGTCCAGGCATTGGGTGTCCAGGAAACAGAAGTGTTCACCTTTGCTCTAGGTAGATCTATCTCAGGGGTATGGCAGGGGGAAGCTGCACCCAGCCAATAGTCATGGAGGCTGCTGCACGGTGAGCCCATAACTAGATCCCTCACTGGCTACCTGGAACTGTCTTCCTTGCAGAGTTCCTCACAGGGATGGGTGAGGCTAGCTGTCCATGGGTGGGGTCTAAACCCGCCCACCCTTCTCAGCACTGCCAGTCCTCCAACAGTGGATAGCTGCCCGCCCACAACACTTCTTCCAAGGTCATCATTATAGGTGGAGCATTCCTGGGAGAGAGAGAGAGAGAGAGAGAGAGAGAGAGAGAGAGAGAGAGAGAGAGAGAGAGAGAGAGCGCAGACTGGAGCTCCACCTTTGGTTGCTGGGGTGTCAGGATGCCAGAGAGCTACAGATCTGGGTGAGACCAGTGAGAGGCAGCCAGATCAGGGCAGACTTTGAGAAAGCATCAGCCTCCACCAACATTCTACACATTCCAGACCATGAATGCCGGGCCTCTTTGGCCTGCCCAGCCCATGAATGTCTGAGTTGGGTGCTTGCTCCCAGGTAGGAGCTCTGACACCCCTCCTGCAATCCCCAGGAAATCTGCCCCTTAGCACCGATGGTGTGGTCCCACAGCAACACTGGGTCACCTTCCACCCTATCAGTTTGCCCTTGGATCTGGAGGACTTAAAAGACTTCTCCCTTCTGGACCATAGGAAACACATGCCCAGATGTTGCCTTGGGTAAGAACATCCCCAGATGTCTCAGGATGGTACCCATCCTGTCCGCCATCTTTGTTCCCTCTGTGCTTTATTTCAAGATATGCTGGCCAGGGATTGAACTCTGCCATCTCTGACCAGCTGAGGCAAGATTCAGGACAAGAGGAGACTGTGCCAACAGGTGACATAGGACAATAGGAGACTGTCTGAACAGGTCTTAGGAACACGGGTCATCTCAGAGAAGACGTGGGGGCTGGGAATGTGTCACTGCACCCCTGAATTCTGAGAAAGTCAAGGGTATGCTAAGAAGTGGGCTCCCTACTGTGCATCCATTACATGGGCAGGAGTAGCAAGTACCCAGTTCCTTCAGTCCCAAGGATTGACCTAGGGTGACCATGTGACCCAAGATGGAGGGTACTATGACCATAATAGGAGCAAGCTACCCAAGAGTTTAGGCCTTTTTGAACCAGAAGGAAGATGTTCTCGTGGAGACTGATTTCTGATTTCACCTCAGGCAGAGACATCAGAACATCTATTTCCTATTAGATCAGACCTCCTACAAAGACCTTACCTGCCCCACACAGAAGCTGCCAACAGGAACCAGCCACGTCTGTTAGAATCTCTTGTCCTGCTCACATTTCCTGCATCCACAAACCAGGCTCGCAGCACTCCGGTGAAAGATGAGACTCTCTCTCCTGCCAGGGCCATACCTGCCCTACAGGAAGCTCAGTTTTCAGGGCCCTGCCAACCCATACAAACACTACACCCCCTTTCTTCATGAATCTCCAATCCAAAAGGGAGCCTGGCTTTCCCTTTCTTTATCAAAACTCAAAGATGCGAATCATTGTCCCCCTTTGAAGAAAAGCAAGTCCTATGTCCAAAGGATAACCGGAAAATTACGGACAGCAGCAAAGCCCATCCATTTCAAAGCAGCCCACCTCCCAGGGAGCAACATGGCTGTGTGAGACTGAGTCCTCTGTCCCCACAGAGCCTCCCTGGAAGCAGCTTCTGTCTTTCTCCTCATACAGAGGATGATGACCCTGCTGCTCTCAGGAGCAGACTCTGCAATACAGGTTCAGGCTCAAGGAATTTATTTGGAATGCAGTTAAGGGAGGTGTCAGGCAAGACGCGATGAGGACAAACGCTGACACAGGGTGTAAAGTATTGATGGTGCCCCCTGACCCCTGTCTTCCCGGAACCTCAGATGAGGTCACTGCTGTGACTTGTGAGGTACAGGGCTTCAGCGAGGCCCAGGACACTTGGGGATACTTTGACCAAAGTGACAAAAAGACAAAGTTTATTACAGAGCCCAGAGCCTAGCATATCTCACAGGGCCAGCGGGAAGAACGTTTGGGATCTGTGACAGTGCTGCTGAGGTGAGTCTCCTGAAACACTAGCTGGGCTCACCTAAGGACTGAGCGCCGGGGACTTGGACTCCATTTGTGTTTGCTATCACTTCTGAGACAAACGCATGATCAAGGCAACTTAAAAAGAGGAAGGGTTTGCTTTGACACAGCTCTGAGGGTATGACCTGTCATAGTGGGGAAGTCATGGCAGCAGTGATGAATGCCAGTATTCAGGCCACATTCTTCTTTTTATTGAGTTCAGGACCCCAGGCCTCGGGGTAGTATGTTTCTCATTCTGGTTGGGTCTTTCCTGTTCTGAAAATTCCTGCACAGGCACACTCGGAGGGGTCTCAATGGTGACTCTTCATCTAGTCAATGACAAGGACAATGGACCTTCATAGCTGTCAGGGCCTCAGAGTCAGAGAAGAGGCCAAAGGCTCAAGGTCTAAAGGAGGAACTGAGGAAGGATACCTCAAGAGATGCAGGTCCCATTGTATGAGCCTGAGACGGGCATGAATGAGATGCTGGGCTGTAGCATAGTGCTTGCTGCATAAACCATAAGCCAAGGAGTATTGAGGGATTTTGGAATTAACAGAAACTAGGATGACTCGAGTAGAATCATTCCCCTAAGTTTTCAGAGTATGGCCAAGCAGAAACCTCAATTTTAGACTTGTAGCTCTAAGTCAGCAGTTCTCAATATATCTGTCACGACCCCTTTGAAAATCAAACAACTCGATTGGAGGGGTCACCTAAGACCATCATAAAACACAGATGTTTACATTATGATTCACAACAGTAGCAATATTAGTTATGAGGTAACAGCAAAATAATTGTATGGTTGGAGGGTCACCACAGCATGAGGGTCACAGCATTAGGAAGGTTGAGAACCACTGTTCTAAGTGCAGAGAGTAAGTACCTGTGATCCTAAGCTGTCAAGTTTGGTACCCTGCACAGCAGCACTACAAAAGGATGCTGCTGATTGTGTTATGAGTACACATGGGGGAGGGGAGAACAGGGGGGAGGGAGGTTGCTGTCGTGGGAGCTGAAGAGTGTGTGGGTTGCTTGGGAGTTGGATGCTGTTGTAGGCTAGGAGAGTTTTGAGGGATGCTATAAATGTGGACATTGTTCACTGCCCCAAAAGTTCACTTATTGAAAGCCCAGTCCTCAATATGATGATAGAGGTGAGACCTTTAAGAGGTAGATCCTGGTGGGAGGTCCTGGGTGTCTCTTTGGAAAAGAGTGTGAGACTCTAGTCAGACATGACCTCCTCCTATGAACACACTTACCACCAGTCTCTCTCAGAGCTGATGCTGATGTCACGTCACGTCCTTGAACCTCCAGAATAGAGTGGAGTGAACCTCCCTTCTTCATAAAATTCACCTGATTGATGTGCTTCTTTAGAGCAAAGCAAAATGCACTAATACAAGTACCTTAGGGAATCTTAGAGCTATGTACGTGGCTTTAATGTGCCTTGAACTAGATGTTCCACATAAGTCTCTAGTATGTGAATATTTGGCCCCCACTTGGTGGCTGTTTGTGGAGGATTAAGAAGTGTCTTAGTTAGGGTTTCCATTGCTGTGATGAGACACTGAGACCAAAACAATTCTTATAAAGGACAACATTTAACTGGGATTGGCTTACAGGTTCAGAGGTTCAGTCCATTATCACCACGAGAGAAGCATGGCAGCATCCAGGTAGATGTGGCACTGGAGAAGGAGCTGAGAGTTCCACTTACTGTTCCAAAAGCAAATAGGAGAAGACTGGCATCCTCAGGCAGCTAGGAGGAAGCTCTCTCAAAGTCCACCCCCCACAATGACACACTTCTTCCAAAAAGGCCACACCTTCTAATAGTGCCACTCCTCTGGCCAAGAGGAGATATAATCTTGCTGCTGGAAATATGTCACTTTGAGATTTCAAAAGACTCATGCCATTCCCATTGTCCCGCTCCTGCTCGTGGATCAAGACGTGAACTCTCAGTAGTTGCTGCCATTCCTGCCTTTGCTCTGCCATCATGGACTCTAACCCTCTGAAACCATAAGCCCAAAAAACGACTTTCTTTTATAAGTTGCCCTGGTCATGGTGTTTTGTCACAATGATAGAACAATGTGTTAGAGACTTAATGACAGTGTTAACAGTGTTGAGGCAATACCTTAAATTCCACTGCTCAGGAGGCAAAGTTGAAGTAAGCCCCTCCCCTTCTGCTCTAGATTTCTTAACTACTTTTCAAAGCAAGTTGAAGGTCCCTGTCAGACCCAAGCATCTGAGTATTCATGCTCTATCTCTGGAACCATGAGAACTTTACCACTGTTTATAAATTACCCTGTTATTCTGTGTTAGTAACACTAAATGGATTAAAACTCACACAAATTGCCAAAATTACTTTTAAAGGTGTTCAATATCCCTAAGCCATCAGGAAAATTAACTGCTCCGAGATTCCTCCTCACACTAATTAGAATGGCCATTGTCAATAAATCTGACACAAATGTTAGAGAGGATGTGGAGAGAAATGAATTTTTATTCACTGCTGGTAAGGTGCTAATTAGTACATCTATGGTGTTAATCAGTTTGGAGATTTCTCAAAAACTTAAAAATTGAACTACCATATAACCCAGCTATCCCACTCCTGAGCACAAACCCAGGAAACTCCATATCATATCATAGAGATATTGGCACCTCATGTATATGGCAAATAGTTGAAATCAACCTGGTTGTCCATCAACAAATTAACTCGTAATGAGACTCTGTTAATGAATGAAAAGAAGAAATAAAAGGGATAGGGAGGCCATGACTGCTAGGTATGGTGGAGGGGAAAGATTATTGTAGATATGAGGGAGAGCATAGCCAGAGGCAGAGACATCTGGGAAGAGTCCAGAGTGGTCGTGACCAGACTGAGCAGGGCCATATTGGGAGAGGGGGAGGGGAAGGAAGAGGGGAACCAGGTGCAGCAGCCAGGAGTTTCAAAGGTATCAAAAGAGTAGAGGAAAAGGACCACGAAACCAGAATGGTTAATTATATAGGTAAGAAGAGCTGGGGGGAAAGCCACCTAGGTCCTGGACTAGAGAGTTTAGGGTGGGGGACAGGGTATGCTAGCCAGAAGGACCCAGGAACAGGGACTGAGGGACTGCAGGGGGAACCTGGCAGCAGGGTCCACTTTGATATGTTAAATAGACACCTCAGTCATTTATCCTCCGTTTGAAACCTAACAGGTACTACTTATAAAACGGTGGAATCCTATTCAGCTCTAATAAAAATGAAATCACAAATTGTTTCAGGAAAAGAGACCTATGTATTAAGCAAGGTTACACAATTTCAGAAAGAAAAAAAAAAACGCGTGTTTTCTTCCATCTGCAGAACCTAGCCAATATGAGCAAATGTAAACAAATGTGCACGTCGGTCCAGTACAACATGAAGAAAAGAGAACAAGGAAGGCTAGGTATTGGAGGCGAGGAGGGACTAATGTAGGTAAGAGACAGGACTTTTGCTTTCATAGGTGTATAAAAACATATTCGATACTGAAATTGTAAAATCCAGTGCAGTGCTCCACTGCATCAGAATGACTGTTCCAACCGGATCTAACTTGTTGTATTGAGTCTTTGAGTCTGGGGATTTTTAAGATGTGGGTTGTTTTTTCGTTTGTTTGTTTAATAATTATGTGTAAGGTTTTTTTAAGGCTTAAAAAGTGATCCTGGTAGAAATGTGGGCATTTATTTTAAGGTTTTTTATTTTTAAGGTTTTTTATTTTTAAGGTTTTAAGGTTTTTCTGGCGAGGACTCAGAAAAGAGAAGTTGGCTATGTTGGCCGGGAACAGAATGTTAGCAGAAATGTTGGGATGCACGGTGCCTGCAGGGTTCTAGCAGGAATGTAACCAGCACCGATTACAGCGAGAGTGCTTTTCTAGGGTGGTGGAATGCTGGGACAGCTGTCTTACAGTGAAGGTGGAAGGTAGAACCTATTAGCGGTGATGTTGGACATCTACCAAGGAAAGCTTGCTTCAGGCAAGGTGTAGATGATTCTCCTAGGTTCTCCTGGGTGCTTGTTGTAATCACTTAGCAGTGATGTGTGGCAAAAGTTCATGGGGAGACACAACACACACACGCCTACTCATCCTCAGATAGGGAGACCAGAACGTATGGATACCACTAGAGACCAGCTTAGTGAACCAATGAGTTTTATTGGAGTGAGGGGTCACTTACAGGAACAGAAATGACTCAAAGACAGCTGCATCACCAAAGCCTACCCCAGCCTGGAGACAGTTCACAAAAACTGGGAACCTGATACACACTGCACAGTCTGCAGGGACTTCAATAGGTTGGAGAGGGTTCTTTCCAAGCGACACTGATCTAAACTTCTTCTAAGCTTCTCTGCTGGCATCTGCTTCTTTTAGGTAGCTGGTCTTCTCTCAAAGTCGTCTTCGTAGTCCAGCTTCCTCTCATCTGAGAGGGACTCTCAACTTTTATTGCTTACTCCGGGAGGGAGGGACCTAGTGAATCTGGTCTGTTTCATGGACTTCCTGAAGCTATTTTGAGTTGTTTACCTACTTGAAGAGCTTCCACACAAGGATGAAATAATTCAATCTCAGAAGAAACTGTTTCACAAGAGAAGAGACTTTGAAGAAAAGGGGTTATTGGGCATGACCACAGCCTGTTCAGTTTGCTAATATTAGAAAATGCATTGTTGAGAGTGTCTGGCTGGGCAGTAGTGGCCCTTGACTTTAATTCTAGCATACAGGAGGCAGAGGCAGGCAGATCTCTGTGAGTTTGAGGCTAGCCTAGTCTACAGAGTGAGTTCCAGTACAGCCAGGGCTACAGAGAAAAACACTTGGAGGTTGGGGGAAAGAAACCAAGAAAAGAGAAGGACACACTATTTAAAGTGTTGCTGCGCATTATTTATTGAAGAAATTAGAATGTGGTCTGTGGGTAGTGAACGGCTCATCTCGGATCCAAGAACAGAGAGGGGGCTCAGAACTATCTGGGGGTGCAAGCTCTTGCCAGATGGTATCCACGAGCTACTCAGGACACTGACAGGGTTTCTGAGACTGTCACACCAGGAGAAACATGGACAGGTTGGACTGGAAGGCATAGATGGCTGAAATGAAAGACCCAGACCTTGGAGGGCTACAGAGGCAAGCTGGAGGAAGCAGACTGGTGGCTGCTACCAAGGCCCCTGTGAGCAGGGTCTTCCCGTGGGCTCAGGAGACAGAGCATCAAGCCACCGGGGATTCTTTTAAGTTCCTAATGGAACTTACTGCTGGGGTTCGGATTTCCTTAAGACCAAAGCACTCTCCAAACATGTAGGAAGAGTAAAAGGTTATTCTGGAGGTTCTGAAATGACCTGTGTTCTTCAGAGCAGACGATTAATGTAGGAAGAGTAAAAGGTTATTCTGGAGGTTCTGAAATGACCTGTGTTCTTCAGAGCAGACGCTCACCTGTGCTTCAGGCCTCTACAACTTTAAGCAACTTTCATGGGCGGAGCCTCACCAGGTTTAGAGGATAGTGGGGCACTTTACCCAACAAGTCCTAGCCTAGAGGGGTCAAGAATCCCTCTCCTAGAAGGGGAGGGACTTAGAGGCCCTTCCCCTCACTGGGATACATTGTCTTCTATGATGTAGCTACTACTAGTCCTGTGCCTATGCTCCTGTAATGAAACTCGCTGGACCGCAAAAAAAAAAAGAAAGAAAGAAAGAAAGAAATTCCTCCACTAGCCACAAACTATCCTTTTCACTGAGACTTGGAGAAAAGGACAGGAGCCGCCTCACCCAGGTCCCAAGAGGCCAGGCCCAGCCTGGACAGAGTCAGAACTGAAACACAGGAAGCCCACAGTTGCTAAGAACTAAGCTGCTGTGGGTCTAGCATCACGGGGAGGGAGGGCAGGACTGTCACGCTTGTCTGGAGACAACCAAGCCCTAGAGGCCAGCCCTTCTCAGGGTGCAGGGTGCGGGTGCGCTAGGTATCAAAGAAGCTTAACAGGCTCCTGAGTATTAAGCCTCTGGTCACCCTTGAGCTACCAGGTCACCTTCTTAGCTCCCTGCTTATCTGGGAGCAGCTAATGAAAACCCGAGGCTGCCTCTGGAAAGCTATGCTTTGGGAGGAACTCTTCAGATCACTATAACAAGGCTAATCCTTACAGCCAAGAGACCTTGGACCAGACGGACCCTCTGTCAGCCTTGGTTTCCCTGTCTGTAGAGTGAGTGTCTCAAAGCTTGCTTGCTTCCTTTCCTGCCTTCCTTCCTGCCTTCCTTCCTGCCTTCCTTCCTGCCTTCCCTCCCAGTTTTTTTTGTTTTGTTTTGTTTTGTTTCTGGCTTTAGTGTTGGTTTTGGCTTTTGAGACAAGGTCTCAGGTATGGGCTGGTCTAGACAGAACTCCTGATGTTCCCAGTTCCACCTCCCAAGTGTTGGTCACAGGCACGAATCACCATGATCAACTAGCCTATGTTTTCTCTGACAAGTGCAGAGCACAGTGGCTTTGGGGATGTTTGAGATTGTTGACGAGCACGAAGCTTTGAGGAATAGCTGTTATCGAGAACTGGAGAAATGGTTCGGCAACTAAACGCACTTGTTGCTCTCTTGCAGAGAACCTGAATCTGGTTCCCAACAGGCACATCAGACAGCTCACAACTGCCAGTAATGCCAGTTTCCCAAGGGTCTGCTGCTGCCTTCTGGTGTCTCTACAGACATTCTCACTTCCTCCCTCCTCCTCCTCCTCTTTCTCCTCCTCCTCACATATTTGTTTCCTGATTTAATTTTAGCGTGTGTGTGTGTGTGTGTGTGTGTGTGTGTGTGTGTGTGTTTCTCTCTTTCCTCTTTCCACCCTTAGTGCATTCTGGGGACTGAATGCAAGTTGCCAGGCCTACATGTGGAGCACCTTTACCGACTGGGTCATCTTGCTGGCCTGGCCCTATTTTCTGTTTTCTGATTAGACAATACACTCACTCATTGTAGCAAAGTCAGAAAGTACAGAAAAGAGAGTTGAAAGTCCAGAATAAAGACGGCAGTCAGGTGTGAGGGGGAGGAGCCAGCTTCCTGACAGACAGTTCTCTCTGTGCCCTGTTGTATCCTTGTCTCTTGAACTGGCCTGGCAGGTGCTAGGTGCTCAGTAGTCACACACATACACACACACACACACACACACACACACACCCTCAAAGTGTTCCCAAGCCATCATTTCTGACCCGAGGTGGGTTCTAGTTGCTGACAAGCTGACTCACCCAGCCAGGTAGGACTGCCGAGTGGTCAGAACCCAGGCATATGACCAACTCATCTCCTTCCCTCTAACCTACCATCAGGAACCACTAGTAATCCTTCCTAGTGGCTTCCCACGGACAGCTCTTATCTGAACCTTTCACCCTTTGACAATGGAATGTTAGGGCTTGAGTCATTGTGAAAGGTTTTTTGGGGGGGTGGGGTGAAATTCTCATTTTTCTATTGAGTAGAGAGTAAAGAACCAAGAAAACAAGAGCCGGAAGGATAGCTCAGCAGTTATAAGAGCACTTGCTGCTCTTGCCATGTGATCTGAGGTTGGTTCCCAGCACCCACATGGTGACACACAGCCAACCATTGGCACGCAGTAGGGGCACATACATGCAGGCCAACCATTCGCACGCAAAAATGTAAAATAAATCTGAAGAAAAAGGATGCTCCCTGGAGACTTTGAAGAGCTCTGGCCCCCACCTCCTGTATGATGAGATAACAGGGCTCCGTTCTGTGGAGTTCTATCTGTATTACTTTGTTCTGCAAGCCTAGGAAACATTCCCCACCCTAAATAATCTGTAGGTCAGCCCTGCTGAACCCCAGGGGGAGGGGGAGGGGTGGCGCTGAGCAACAGGAGGTGCTAGGTGCCCCCTTCCCCCCACCCCACGTCCTTCACAGCTTCCACCCACAAATCAGGGGCATTTTAGATCCCTCTAAGTCCCATCCCTGAGCCTACAGGCAGCTGCTCTCCAATGACAGACAGGGATCTCTGGCTATGTGGACAGGAATTTTGGTCTCAGAGTATGATGGGAGTGGGTGGAAGAGGGGTTGGTATCATAGTGGGTTCTGTGGATGGACCTGCTTTTCACGACATAAGCTTGATTTCAATTTTAGGACATTGAAGGAAGTCACATCACATGTGACTCGAAAGTTCAAGTGAAAAGGAGATATTAGTGGGTGTAACCAACTCTGACTCCAGAAGAGAGTAGGAGGCTGGAGATTTGTAATCTACCAGGATGTGCACTCTCCAAAGTCACCTGCCTGGCCCTGGAGTCCAGAGATGGGTTGGGAGAGGAAAGGTGTCCAGATAGACTGCTCTAGCTCAAGGGCTGATCAGCCTGGAGGCTCCTCATTCTCTGCCCCACCTCAGGTGTCCAGTTCCCACTTCTGCCAGACCGGCCCACTGGAAGGGGTAGGCGGGACCTGATTAAAGTTCAACACTAGCGTCTTGGAAGGCGCGCCCTGGGTGTGGCTAGAGACAGACACGCCTTCCAACGACCCGCCCCTCGATTAGGCCCCGCCTCCAACTCGGCAGGTTCCACTGACCGCTGCGGAGCTCTCAGGATGCGGCGAGTGTCTGCGACCCTTCGGGGCCGAGCGAGGCCCCGGGGGCGGGCCGTGAACACAACGCCTGTCCCAGGGAACCAGACAGGTGAGGGCTGGGGCCGCAGGTCTCAGCGCCCTTTTTACCGACGGAGAAGTGGAGGGGCGAGGGGCTGCTGTGCGGGGGACCCTGTCCAGGAAGAGGGCGTGCATCGCACCGCCAGGGCCTTCTCGAGAACGAACTTTCTTCTTGACTTCCCGCCGACACAGCGGGCGACCCCAACTGAGCCGAAACGGGGCGGCGAGCGGCCCGCACCTCTTAGCTTTTGCACGGATTCGGCTACGGTCGCCCCACGCAGTCCCAGACGCCTGCGGAAGTCAGAGCGGCTTCACCTGGGGAGGGAGGGGAGTGCGGTCCGGGGTTGGAGGGAGTCATCTGGAGTGTCTTCTGGGTTGCAGAGAGTTGTTGTTATCTTTGTTGATTACTCCAGCCTCACTTTGCAAAAGGGAACGTGAGTTTGTGAGAGAGGAGATGCTGAGGTTATCCAGCAACTAGGACCAGGGTTGCATCTAGGCTGTCAAAGGTCAGAGATCTCTGGGAGGAGGGAAAGTGTTGTTAAGTGTGACGAAGAGAGTTCTACACTTGATCTTAGCCAAAAGAGCGAGAAGCGATGCTGATGTCAGCTTTGCTAACTCTTAGAAACACCACCAAAACCGCATGTCTCCCAAGAGCTCACTCAGTCCTGTGCATCCAGGAGGTTCGAGGGCTTAGAGCCGCATTGCACTGGAGGAAGCTGCGACCTGGAGGCACATTGCCCTCACCATAGCGCAGTGCTTCTCAACCTTCATAATGCTGCGACCCTTTAATAGTTTCTTTTGCTGTGGTGACCTCCAACCATAAATTTATTTCCGTTTTCCAATGCTGCTTCAGAAGTGTAATCTTGTTAGCTATGAATCCTATTGTAAATAACCGTGTCTTCTAACGGTCTTACGGGTTTCCCTGTAAAAGGGTCGATTGACCCCCAAGTTGAGAAACCCTTACTGCGTTTGATTCATTTGCCAGCCCCTTGCTGGCCCCACAGGTGTGGCTAGTTTGGGCTTTCTAATTGTTACTCCACGGGAGTGCCTTTGCATTAAAAGAGGCTAACCCTGGCCTGGTACTGCTAGGGAGAGGGGGAGCATTCTTTAAGTACCTTCTGCATAGTTGTCTGGAGGAATAGATGTCCTGAAAGTGGATGGCCTTGCCTAAGGTTACCCCGTGGGATGGCCTGAGGTCCTGCTGAGTTTGCAAACAAAAGGCTATTTGCATAGGAATCTCTGGAGAAAGTCTGAGAGTCCAGTGTCTCAGTTGTCCCTTGCCCTGCTTGGCTTCAGGAAAGATCATTGGCCTCAGAGTGGGTCCTTGGCACCCAGCTTCCAAGCATGTCCCAGGTACAAGGCTCTCTCTCTTACCTGGGATGAGGTTCTACCTTTGTGCCTCAGTTCCCTTAAGAGATACAAGGTGAGTGCTGTATTCCTGCCCCCAGGCTGTGGACTGGATTCACTGAGTGTAAGGAGAGTCCCGGCTCCTAAATAATAAGGGTCAGTGGGACTCCCTTAGCCTGTGGCCTGTCTTGTTTGTTTAATGGGCTGGGAAGGGAAGGGAAAAGGAGCCTGAAACCATGTAGAGATAGTTTGGTGTTGTCAGAAGATAAATGTGAAGTAAAATAATAGGGATGTGTGGTTCCCACAGTCTGTAGAATGGGTCCATTATTGTTCAGGCCAGAGGTATACTGGAGGTCCGTGTTCTCCAGTGGGCAGGGCTAAGTGTGTTGTCATCATCCCCCAACCCCCCACTCAGCCCGGGTCTCCTATCTAGACTGGACAGAGGGTTTGGCTCTGCTCCCAGGGCAACTCTTGAACTCCTTAGTCCGGGAGGTTCTCCAGGAACACGGGGTTCCAGTGGCTGGAGGCTAACCCCGGAAGGGACCTTGAAAAGTACAGAAGAGAAGGCTCAGTGGATAGGTGCAGGTGGGCCTTCTGAATGTGTTCTCAGCTTCATGCCTGCAACCTGCTGTGCCCATTGAGCAACTGAGGCCCAGGGACAGCCAGTGAGTGAGCACGACGCTCCCCTCCCCGTGCCATACACACCCCAGAAGATTCAGAGATACACTTTCCCTGGTTAGAATAAGCTCTGTTCTGCCACGGAGAGAGAACACATAGTCTGTGGTGTGGAGCCCAGCTTAGATGGCCCGTGGTTTCAGGGGCATAGGAAGATGGGGTCAGAGAGAACAGATGACTCCCCTGAGGCATACATACTCAGTATTAGGACCGCATGTTGTCCTGGCTGCTGGTGTCCAGGAGTCCTGCTGTTAGGGTGTCTGTGTATGGATACCTCAGTCTTTAAGAAGTTTGAATCCCATCCCTCACGCATGGGTGCGCGTGCGCACACACACACACACACACACACACACACACACCATGGTTCGCATTTGGAGAGATGCAGACCCAGAGCAAAAATGATGTTCCCACTGGCAGGTGGGAACACAAGCCTGGCTACCAAAGTCCCCAGTAAGGCTCCGCCCAGAGGCCTGCCTTTCCCTTGCCCTGTTTCACACAGCCTCTGCCAGCATAAAAGGGAACATACTAAAAAGGTCAGGGTGAGGGGACCATGGGCCTCAGAGAGGACTGAAGAGATGCTAGCCTCGCCTGTGGTCCAAGGTTCCAGATAAAAGATTAACAAACAAGGCTCTTTCCCAAGGCGCCCAGCTGGCCTCAAGGACTGGGGGAGGAGGATGGTGGCCCTCCCAGATCTAGCTGTACGCACCTCAGGGTGAAGGACCGGGGAACAGAGCGACCACAAGTGGACGGGGTTGAGATGTCAGATGAGACAGGCTACAGACCCTCGTGGGCTGGGCAGGTGGCCTGGCTGTGTCCATCTGTCCTTCTCACTATCCGCTAAGACTGGAGAACCAGGCTGCATAGTGTGATTTTCCTAAGAGCATTAATGCCTTTCGCTTTTCTTTTTCCGTTGCTTGTCACTCTCTTGCAGATTTACTTCTACCAAAAAAAAAAAAAATGTGGCTCCCCAGGGTTGCATGGATGCTGCAAAGGACTGGGAGAGACGCAGTGTCCAGAGGCCATGCACAGAGTAGGCTCAAAGCCACTGGCCTTCCTGGGAACACCTTAGTCTTCTAACTCAGGAAGTACAGTGTGCCTGCTAGGTCTGGGTCTGGAGGACCGTGGTGAGCAGCGCAGGGGCAGATGGGGTTTGATTTTTAGATGCCAGGCATGAGGAGAGTCTGTGAGGTGACAAGGAGGAATGTGGGGCTGGAGGTTGAGTCCGGGAGGGCGTCTCTCTCTGAGAAGTACTTTCTCATTCGTTTCTTTAGTTTTTGAAATAGAGTTTTTCTGTGAGGTCCTGGCTGTCCTGGAACTCACTCTGTAGACCAGGCTGGCCTTGAACTCAGAATTCCACTTGCCTCTGCCTCCCGGGTGCTGGATTTAAAGTTGTGTGCCTTGAAGAGGTCTCCTTATGTGGCTCAGGTTGGCCTCGAACTCACTATCTTGCTTCACCCTCCTAAGTATCTCTGCCAGTACTCCCAGGGCTTGCAGGCTCGTGCTGTGGAGGTTCCTTGTGCTGTGAACTTGGAGGAGAGAGAGAGAGAGAGAGAGAGAGAGAGAGAGAGAGAGAGAGAGAGAGAGAGAGAGTGTGTGTCCTGAGGGATGTAGTTCAGTTGGTGGAGAACTTGCCTGGCATGCATGATAACCTGGATTCCATCCCTGGCATGGTATAGGCTTACCGTGGTGGCACATAGTAATCCTCTCACTGGGAAGGTAGAGACAGGAGGATTAGGAGTTGATTCAGGGTAGTCTGGAGTACATGAGACACTGGCTCAAGGTCTACTAAGGCACTAATTCTGTGAGTCAGCACTGCCTCTGTGTCTCTACCATGCAGCCCCACCCTCTCTGTGACCCAATAGGGCCGAATACCCATTTTGCAGATGGGGAAGTCCGAAGTCAGTGTGAAATGTGGGCTGAAAGTTGCTGCTGGATCTGATCCAGGAGCCCACATGTTTATCTCCGCTCTCATATGGAGAGGAGGGGTGTCTAGGGGCTTGGTTCGGAAAGACCAGGTTACTTCCAGCTAGGGCCACTCTCTCTGTTTCCTTCAGCTCAGGTTAAAGGAAGTTGGGCCTCCCTGGCCGGAAGTCTCCTTGAGTAACACAAGGAGGAAGGGCTCATCCCCGTTGTCCACCTCTGTCCTTGTAATAGAACAGTAGTTAGCAGCTGGGGCTCTACACCCTGTGAGTCCTCCAGAGAGCTGGCTAGAAATGCCATGTTTAGGACCTGGACAGCAATTGAAGCCCCTCCATCCCAAGTCTCTCCCAGTCTACCTAACCAGGCCATGCTTTCCACCCTGGCGTCTTCCATATCTGCCCTGGGGCTGCCATCCCTCTGTTGGGCTTACACTAGAAGCGGTCCACGCTTTTATTTAGCTCTTTAATTTGACAAAAGCTCCTGGGCTTCTGACACCCAGTGCGGCAGGGCTAGCTGGTCCTCTTTGCTTGGTGGTGGTTGGTGGCGGCTTCACCCTTCATCCCCCACAGTTAGGAGGCTCAATGACAGGGCAGGAAATCTGCCCCTGAAGATTCGGGACTGGCTGGCTGAGAGGTGTACCAAGGCCTTAGAGTCTCTAGCTGAGGACAAGCACCCCCTCCCGGCAGAGCCCTCCCCAAAGCACCGGATGTGGCTGTTGACAGACATAGCGTGAACCAAGTGGGGACCTCGCGGTACCCCACCCGCTCTGCAGCTGAGATGTATTTAGGGGAAGTGGACGACGGTGGTTTCCTTGATGAGCCACAGACATTTCTTCCAGTCCTCTCGAAACGCCGCCTGGTGTTCCATTTGCAGGAGATGAGCCGCCAAGCTCAGGGTAAGACGTCCCCTAGGTGATAAGGGCAACTGTCATTCTAGGTTCTCTGGTTCCACAGCCTGGGCTGGCCCAACTTGGGTGCGCAGAAGGCTTCAGTCTGTCACGGCTGTTCTATGTGGCACATACTTGTGCTGCTGGTCATCCCTACCAGCCAGGAGGACCCTTTGTGATGAAGTTCTGGTTTAGTAAAGTGCTGTGCTGCGGGACCACTGTGGGTGCTGCTGGACCCCCTGTCTCCTCTCTGTCAATCTGCTACCAAACTGGTAGCAGGTGGTGAGGGTGGGCCTCCGCTCTGCTAGCTCAGCTGCAGAAGAATGCAGAAGTTGTCGCTCTAAATTGAGGACTGGGAAGTGTTGGCTGCCTGGCATCCTGGGGAAGAGTCCCCGAGGCTGGCCTGTGTCTGCCCAGCCGTGTCTACCACAGCTCTCAAGTCCTGTATCCACTTCCCTGGCCAGAGAGAGAGAGAGAGAGTGTATTTCCATATTCCAGAATACTGCAAAGGCACAGGGGGAGTGTGGAGTCTGATTGATATGTGAGGGCAGCTCCCTTCACTCCGACCCTGATGTTCATGGAGCTGGTACTCCATGAAGAGAGAAGAGACTCTGGAGTCAATAGTTCAAGTAAGGGTCAGAGGTGGTGATGGCACATGCCTTTAAGCCCAGCACTTGGGAGTTCGAGGCCAGCCTGGTCTTCAGAGTGAGTTCCAGGACAGCCAGGGCTACACAGAGAAACCCTGTCTCAAACAAACAGAATTCAAAATATGGCTGTCAGCTAGTGACTCACAGCCAGTTACGTGTCATGCTTTCATGACAAGCACTTTACTGACTGAGCCAGCATCTCCCTGGCCCTTCTGCGTCTCTGTTTAAGGACATTGCTGTCCCTGCTTCCTAGTGTTTTGCTACAATTTGGGGCTGTGCATTAGCACTTTTTTTTTTTGTACCTTGATGGGTGAATCTCTGCTTCTTATTGGAGATGTGTTTTCCAGATTCTTGCCGTTCCACCAGGCTCTGAGGTTACAGGAATGGAGGTAGCATCACGGTGTGTTCTGTGTAGCCCCTCACACTCACCGGACTTTATCCAAGAAGGCTTGGCTGTCGCTACAACCTGGGGAGTCACTTTTCTACCTCAAGGGATACTGGCTTTCATCATTATCATAAGTTGTTGTACTGTGTTAGTATGGAACCCAGGCCTGTACCACAGAGGGATACCCCATCTCATATTTTTCCTTTTAACCTCAGCTACCTTGGGGCTGGAGAGATGTCTCCAGGGTTAATAGCACTTGCAGGTGGGTCACACTTTTTTTTTTTCTTGAGACAAGGTTTCTCTGTGTAGCCCTGGCTGTCCTGGAACTCACTCTGTAGACCAGGCTGGCCTTGAACTCAGAAATCCACCTGCCTCTGCCTCCCAAGTGCTGGGATTAAAGGCATGTGCCACCAGCACTTGGGAGGCAGGTACTGCTGGTCTCAAAAGATCACTTGCTACTCTTGTAGAGGGCCTGAGCTTGTTTCCCAGAATCCTTCAGGTGACTCACCACCTGCAACCTAGCTCTAGGGTATCAGCCCCTTGTGGCCTCGGAGGGCACCTGCACTCATGCATGCAGACACAGACACACATTCATATACTCGCCACTTAAATGAAAATCTTAGCCACCTTGCTGAGGGAGCAATCAGCTGTCATTCATGTTTCTTGGCTTGCTGTGTGGTAAGCATGTTTTCCCGGCTTCTGGCCATTGTATCTCTTGTATTCCTGGCTTACACATTAGTTCAATTTTAAAAGTAAATTGTATGTTTAAATCTCATTGGTAAGATCTCTTGGCAAATCGAAGAGATTGGAGGTTTGTTTCCTTTCTTTTCCTAATTTCGTTCATCTGAGTTAATGTTTATCTTTCAGTTATTAAGAAGTAACAAATGATAACTTTTCATGTATCTTTTTCCTTCTCCCTCCCTCCCCCCTCCTTCCCTCCCTCCTCCCTCTGTCCCTTGCTCCCTCTCTGCTGCCCTTGGGACAGTGCTTAGCTAATCATTGTATATTGCTATTTATTGTCTTAACACCATCCTCAGACCGTATAGATTTACAGACCATATAGAGCTGGTCAGCGCCCAGCTCTGGAGGGCCTCCTTGGGGGGGCTGTGGCCGCTCTGCCCTCTACTGACCACACCCCAGCCTCACAGCCACCCCTCTCTCTCCAGGCACCTGTGCTCAGCTCCATCCCCCGCCTCAAGGCACCTTGCAAATTGTCCGTGGAGATGGCACCTCTCTGGGGACTGTGCTCATATTCCACTGCCCCTCTGGCCACCAGATGGTGGGGTCTGGACTCCTCACTTGTGCCTGGAATGGGAGCACCGCTGACTGGTCTTCAGGAAGCCCCGTGTGCAAAGGTATGCCCCTCCCCCCTCCTGAGCTGCCCCAGCTCTGCTGCTGGTGGGGTGGGAGAGGGGGGCCCCAGATACCGTCACATCAAAGATAGTTGGTCCAGTCATAGGCTAGCCCGCATTGACGCTTCTCTTCCCACTGTTGCTCTCACATCTGAGTACAGATGCAGTGTTGGCTTCAAGCCCTTGCTGCGACCCTGGCCCCTGACTGGTCACAAGTGCCATCTAAGCTGGTGTTACGTCATCTGTGAAGTGGGGAAACAACCCTACCCACTTCCTTAACCTCCCTCTTTTCCTTGATGAAGACCTCAGGCAAACCCTGATGGGTGTTCTAGGTGCCAAGAATTCTAGGAATTGGGAGTACAGTAGGCCAGGATTGTGCCAGCCCTGGATCCCATGTTTCAGAGAAGGAAGACTCATATTCTAATTGTCTGGTTGTATGTCTAGAACCTGGCTTGACTGTCCAGGCCTTTTCCTAAGTGAAGGCTGGTATATTACATTAGTGATAGATTCAAAATAGCTTGATGCTTGCATGTGTATATACTACAGTTCTTTCCAGAGTCCCTACCATCCTGTGTCAGCTCAGTCTCTTGAGATGAGGGTGTCTGTAAGGACTAACTAGGTTCTGAGAGACTGAGAATCCCGAATGGCAGGGCTAACCTGTCAAGGACATAACCCAGGTGGTGGTCGGGTGTCCCAGGGATAAGCCTTATGGGGTTAGGCGTCCCCTGGGGGCAAAGGGCACACCCTTACATCTTGTGGATGATTCTTAGCTGTCCCCCCATTTCACAGCCCGTCATCCACCATTGGCCAGAGCATGGCTTGTCCCCGAGAGCTGGAGTCTAAGCTCTAGATGGTCAGCATGCAGGGGACTGTCATTTCAGGGGACTGAAAATGGCCCGGGGACCTGGACTGTGGATATATATATATAGTCTGTGGGAATATGACCTGAACTGTGTGTGTGTGTGTGTGTGTGTGTGTGTGTGTGTGTGTGTGTGTGTATATGTATATATATATATATATATATATATATATATAGTCTGAGGGAATATTATGTATCTGCATATTTGTTTGAATTACAATCTTGGGATCTTTTTCAAAGAATATTGCCGAGACTCTAATGGAACCTGTTCTCAGTGACAGCTGAGGTCACACAGCTGACCCTGTGCAAGGTTGGCCATGTCCATCATTCTTGCTTCTTTCAGGAAGATGAGCTGAGAAGGGTTGGGCCTTGTGAAACCAATGGTGCCTCTGCTGGCGTGCCCTTTCAAACCCGCTGAAATGTGAAATGTGAAATTCTCCTTGAGAATGTCTTCCTTGATAAATCCCTTTAAATATATTCTTTCCAAATGGTTACCTTAGTCACTACAGACTGAATGACTTCCCCTAAAATGGACTCTCCTGTGGGCCCCACCCTAAGGACCCTGGGCCTAGCAGGTCAGGATCAGCTGTGCCAGGAGCCGTGGTTTTCCCCTTGCAGCTGTGCTGCCGCACGAGACCTTCGGCTTCAAGGTGGCGGTGATTGCCTCCATTGTGAGCTGTGTCATCATCCTGCTCATGTCCATGGCCTTCCTCACCTGCTGCCTCCTCAAGTGTGTGCAGAAGAGTGAGCAGCGGCGCACTGACAGGTATGGTGGCCTCATGTCCTTCCAGAAGCTGGGCCTGGCTGTGAGGTTGCTTACCACATCTGCCAGGTTCCCTGGGGCAGCGTCCCATAGATCCATCTCTCCTCATGGATATGTGGTTCCTGGGATTCTGAGGCATATAGCTGGGCTGTGAACACACGGGGCATGCATGCATGTGTGTGCGTGTGCGTTCACTCGAGTGCATGCGTATAGTCTCTCTGTCTCAGTGTGCACGTGCAGTTGGTCATATATGAATGTGGAAGTCACAGAACAACCTTGGGTGTCCATTAGGAATTCTGTCTCCACCTCTTGCCTTCATGTAAGAGTGCTGGGATTACGCTCACATTGTGTGTCCAGCTTTTTACACGAGTTCTGGGAATTCGAACTCATGTCCTCATGTTACACAGCCAATGTTTCCCCCACTCCGCCATGTCCCTGTCCACATACAGGGTACACACTTAGTGAACCTGCATACACACATGCCAGTCTGTTGTGTTGGTGACATTTTGGACTGCCACAGATGGATGACCCTACACATCAGGTGGGCATCACTGTCCTCACAGATGTGGATCTAGGATTCTAGGTGTGCACCCCCACAGCTGTGCACCCCACACCTGTGCACCCCCACACCTGTGCACCCCACACCTGTGCACCCCCACAGCTGTGCACCCCACACCTGTGCACCCCACACCTGTGCACCCCTACACCTGTGTACCACCACACCTGTGCACCCCCACACCTGTGTACCCCCACACCTGTGCACCCCCACACCTGTGTACCCCCACACCTGTGCACCCCCACACCTGTGCACCCCATACCTGTACAGCACACCTGAGCACCCCCACACCTGTGCACCCCCACACCTGTGCACCCCCACACCTGTGCACCCCACACCTGTGTACCCCCACACCTGTGCACCCCCACACCTGTGTACCCCCACACCTGTGCACCCCCACACCTGTGCATACCTGTGTACCCCCACACCTGTGCACCCCCACACCTGTGCACCCCACACCTGTGCACCTCACACCTGTGCACCCCACACCTGTGCACCCCACACCTGTGCACCCCCACACCTGTGCACCCCACACCTATGCACCCCATACCTGTGCACCCCCACACCTGTGCACCCCACACCTGTGTACCCCCACACCTGTGCACCCCCACACCTGTGTACCCCCACACCTGTGCACCCCACACCTGTGCACCCCACACCTGTGCACTTCACACCTGTGCACCCCACACCTGTGCACCCCCACACCTGTGCACCCCACACCTGTGCACCCCCACACCTGTGTACCCCCACACCTGTGCACCCCACACCTGTGCACCCCACACCTGTACAGCACACCTGTGCACCCCCACACCTGTGCACCCCACACCTGTGCACCCCACACCTGTACAGCACACCTGTGCACCCCACACCTGTGCATACCTGTGTACCCCCACACCTGTGCACCCCACACCTGTGTACCCCACACCTGTGCACCCCACACCTGTGCACTTCACACCTGTGCACCCACACCTGTGCACCCCACACCTGTGCACTTCACACCTGTGCACCCCACACCTGTGCACCCCACACCTGTGCACCCCACACCTGTGCACCCCCACACCTGTGCACCCCACACCTGTGCACCCCACACCTGTGCACCCCACACCTGTGCACCCCCACACCTGTGTACCCCACACCTGTGCACCCCACACCTGTGCACCCTTACACCTGTGCACCATCACACCTGGGAGTAATTGACTCCTCTTTCTCATTGTTTTATTGTGTTAAAACACACATAAACTCACCGTGTTATTCACTGTTAAGGGTGCTGTTGAGACAGGTGAGACAGCTCAGTGGGTAAAAGGTCCTGCTGTCAAGTCTGATGACCCGCGTTCTGTTCCTGGAACCCACACAGTGGAAGGAGAGAACTGACTCCCACAAGTTGTCCTCTGACCTCCACATATACCCTGTGGTGCATGTGTCCCCTACCACAAAATAAAAGTGTAATTAAAAAAATTAAAACCCTGTATTTGCTGTTTAGCACTACAAAAATAAATAAGAAAACTTTATTTTTTTTAAAGGAGTGCCATTCGTTCTGTGGCGCTTTCAGCAGACAGAGTTCAGCAGTCAGCCGCTCATGCTAGAACCTTCCACATTTGTTTGCTAAGTTGCTTTTCATTGGAGGCCACCGCTTTTCCCTGTCCCTGCTGTTAACATCCACACAGCACAGGTGTCCCGTTCTCATGCCTACAGTGTCCTGCTGCTGGTCAGTGGGCCACCGCCACCCAGAGCCAAGATGGACTGTGCAGAGGTGTTTTTGCATGTACACAGCTGTTGGTAGACAAGGCGTCTATCAAGGCCCTTCATCCTGAACTCTCTCCTCCAGGACAGCACAGCTGTGGTACCAGCTGAGAGGCGAGGACCTGGAGACCGTACAAGCTGCCTACTTGGGCCTCAAGGGACACAACCACAATAACAGCAGCAGCGTCGGTGGTGGCAATGGTGGCTCTGGCGGCGGCAGCGGCAAGCCAGGGATTCAGCACAGCCAGGCCCACGACAACCACAGCTTCACCACGTAGGTTACCCAAGTCATAGGGTGGGGGTGTGCCAGGGTTACAGAGGCCCAGGGACCCCTTCTCTAGACCAAGCTCTGCCAGGTCCTGGGACACTGGCCACCTCACCTGGTGGACCTACTTCTCCAGTGCCTCAACTGCCAAGACCCTGAGCCTCCTACTGTGCTGTCTGCTATGCCAAAGTTACTGCTCTCTCTCTCTCTCTCTCTCCCCCCTCTCTCCCTCCCTCCTCTTCCCCTCCCCCTCCCCTCCATCCCTCTTCCCCTCCCCTCCTCTCCTTCCCCCTCCCCTCCCTCTCCCCCTCTTCTTCCCCTCCCCTTCCCCTCCCATCCCTCTTCCCCTCCCCTCCCTTCCATCCCTCTTCCCCTCCCTCTCCCCTCCTCTTCCCCTCCCCCTCCCCTCCCCTCCCTCTTTCCCTCCCCCTCCCTTCCATCCCTCTTCCCCTCCCCCTCCCTTCCATCCCTTTTCCCTTCCCCCTCCTCTCCTTCCCCCTCCCCCTCCTCTCCCTCTCCCCCTCTCCCCCTCCCCTCCCATCCCTCTTCCCCTCCCCTCCCTTCCATCCCTCTTCCCCTCCCTCTCCCCCTCCTCTTCCCTTCCCCCTCCTCTCCTTCCCCCTCCCCCTCCCCTCCCTCTTCCCCCTCCTCTTCCCTTCCCCCTCCCTTCTCTCCCCTTCCCCTCCCCTCCCTCCCCCTCCCCTCCCCTCCCATCCCCCTTCCTCTCTCCTTCCCCTTCCCTCCCCCTCCCTTCTCTCCCCTCCCCTCCCCTCCCCCCTCCCTCTCCCCTCCCTTTCCCCCTCCCCCTCCCCTCCCTCCCCTCCCTCCCCTCCCCTTCCCCTTCCTCTTTCCCTCCCTCCCCCTCTCCTCCCCCTCCCTCCCTCCCCTCCCCCTTCCCTCCCTCCCCTCCCCCTCCCCCTCCCCCCTCCCCTCCCCCTTCCCTCCCTCCCCTCCCCCTCCCCCTCCCCCTCCCCTCCCCCTCCCCTCCGCCCCTCCCTCTCTCTTGCTGGCTCTCCACATCCCCTCACTCTCTCCTAGCTCCAGGTAGGCATCAGCTATGGCTCTTTCTCTCTTGATGCCCTTTTGTCTTTTTCCTGAACTAGTAAAAGCACAGTCCTTCTTTGTGTGTGTGTGTGTCTGTCTGTCTGTCTGTCTCTAATAGGGTCTCATGTAGCCCAGGCTGACCTCAGGCTTGCTATGGAGTCAAGGATGACCTTGAACTCCCAATTCACCCACCTCTGCCTTCCAAGTGCTGGGATTGAAGATGGCATTCTTGGTCTGTGCAATGGTAGGGACTGAATCCAGGGTTTTGTGCAGGCCGGGTGAGCACTTTTGTCAACTGAGCCGTATCTTCAGGCCCAGGACATGCCTTTTCTGACTCTAGAATCTGGTCACCTTGATGAAAGATAGAGTGGAAGGCACCTCCAGGGTTGCTGCTGGCATTAATGTGCCTGACTTTGTGCTCAGCATCTGGTTTGGGGCTCTTTAAATGGAGACAGGCTTCTGTCCTTCATGCTATGGACTTGAGGTTCAGGCTGGAGGTCTCATACAGATACCCTGTCCTAATTAGGGTTTCTGTTCCTGTGGTGAAACACCGTCATCAAAAGCAAGAGATAGGAGAAGGGGTTTATTTGGCTTACACTTTCACATAACAGTCCGTCATTGAAGGAAGTCAGGACAGGAACAGGAGGCAGAAGCTGATGCAGAGGCCATGGAGGGCTGTTGTTCACTGGCTTGCTCAGCCTACTTTCTTATAGAACCCAGGACCACTAGCTCAGGAGTGGCCCCATCCACATTGAGCTGGGCCTTCCCATATCAATTACTAGTTAAGAAAATGCTTTACAGCCAGATCTTCTGGAGGAATCTTCTCAGTTAAAGTTTCTTCCTTTCAGATAACTCTAGTTTATGTCAAGTTGATATAAAATTAGCCAGCAAAATCCCAGCATAGTGGTGCACGCCTTTGATCCCAGCACTTGGAAGTCAGAGGCAAGCAGATATCTGAGTTTGAAGCTATCCTGGTCTATAAAGCACAAAGGGAGTCCCAAGACAACCAAGGCTATACAGAGAAACCCCCTCTTGAAAAACAGAACAAAACAAAAGATCTAAAACAAAACCAGTACAAACCCATTGTCTCTTTGGTGCCTTCCCACTGGACACTGAGCTGTGAATTCTAATCGTGGGTCTTCTGTGGAAGCTTCTACCAGTTACCTCTCTGATGCTGTGATAAAAACACGATTAAAAGCGGCTTCCAGAAGAAAGCTTATTTTGATGCTGGAGGCAGCCAGAGTAAGCTGAGAGATTACTTCTCAACTGGCCATGGCAAGCAGAGAGCAGACTGGAAGTGGAGAGAGGCTGTAAACGCTCAAAGCCCAGCCCCAGTTGTGTGCTTCCTCCAGGAAGGCTGCACCTCCAAAGGTTCCATAACCCCCAAACAGCGCCCCCAGCTGGGCTCTAAGTGTTCGAATACATGAGCCTGTGGGGAACATTTCTCATTTAAATCAGAGCAGCAGCGGTTCTCGTTGACCTGCAAGTCATGACACCTTTGAGTGTCATTCTGACCCTTTCACAGGGTCAGAAAACACAGATATTTATATTTTGATTCATACCAGTAGCAACATTACAGTTACGAAGTAGCAATGAAAATAATTTTATGGTTGGGGTCGCACCACAGCATGGGGGACTGTATTAATGGATCATAGCATCAGGAAGCATGAGAATCACTTCACCAGAGTCACAGACTGCCAGAGACAAGCCTGTGGCCTCTGAGCTGAGGTTAAGACCCTTAGGTCCCTTTACTGTTGGGGCATGAGGGGGTTCTGACTGTGGGCTAAGAGTGCAAAATGGTCCTCCTGAATCTGCTGCAATTTGGGGATTACTCGGTAGTGTATTGACTTGAGATTCCGGTGTCTTGGCGAGTAACCACAGTTGGTTCACAATGAACTCATGTTCTTTTTGAGAGAGAAAAAAAAATAGTTTTTTGAGTCAGGGCCTCATGTATCCCAAGCTACCCTCGGACTCACTATGTGGCTGACTATATACTTGAACTCAGGATTCATCTGGTTCTACCTCCCAAGTGCAGGGATTGTAAGCGTTTGGCACCGTGCCCAGCAGGACACTTTCATAACCGTCCTGGAGGGCCGCGCCCTCTGCCCCTCCTCAGCTCTTCGCTTTCTTTGGCTCTGGTGACTGATTGGGCGGCAGGAGCCCTGCATGGCTGCCCTCGACTTCTTCTCGTGTACTTTGAACTTGGGCTTCTGTGCATTGAGGGCCAGCTCGACTCTGTCCTTCATCCTACTTGCTCACCTCAGACAGCAGAGCCCCCGCTCTTCCCTGTGGGGTCTCGGCCTCTCCGTACCTCATCTGCCTTGACTGCAGGAATCAAGAGATACTTGCACCCCACGCCATTTAGACATCCCAAGGCCAGGCCTGTGACTCTGCCCTGGGCTTATTCGAGAGCTCAGTGAATATTGGCTATCATCGTCATAACTGCGTCTGTCCTTGTGTAGGAGAGGAAACTGAGGCATGGAGATGACCACCTGTATGGCACCTGTCACGTATGATGTAACAGGTCTAACACTTTCAAAGAAAGTATCCGTTTCCCTGTGTCATCGCATCGTGTAGGAAACTGGCTCTGCCTCCTGCTTTCTGCCTGATGACAGACAGGTCCTGTTTATCATGGCGGCCCAAGGACTTTGAGTCTTATCCTTGATTGTTTTTGTTTGACTGGCTTTGGGTTTTGCTATGTTTCCCAGGCTATTTTGGGATTCCTGAGCTTAAGGGATCCTCCTGCCTCAGCCTCCTGAGTTGCTGGAGCTACAGATGTGTACCTGGCTGTTTTTCTTGATTGGGTAGCATCTTTGGGCTAATCCAAGGAGTGGATTGTTTAAGTCAAGTAGTTTGATTCTATGCCCCTCAGTTCCTCACAAGTTCGGCCGATTCTTAGGAGGAATGTCCTTTCCAAGGGAGGCCAGAGTTACAAAACAAAACATCAGAAAAGAAACATGCAGAGGAGTGGGAATATGTTTTATAATGGCTCAGGCAGCAGAGGGCTTGCCTTGCATACTTGAAGCCCTGGGTTCAGTTCCCAGTGTGGAAGCTGTGCTTGGTGCCGCATGCAATCCTAGCACTTACTCGTTATTTCATTCACATGTTCACAGAATCATAGACCATTGCTTAATTTCTGCTACCTGTAGTTTTCCTCATAGGGAGGGATGGAAGGAACGTTGGTCTGGGAATATGTCCAGGAGGTGATGCTGGAAGCGACTGCTCAGGAGAGTCTGCCTGTGGGAGGAGAGGGAGACAGCACCTCAGGAGAGGGGCATATGTGTGAAGAGGCAGGTAGCCAGGCAATCTGAAGAGAGCAGAGGCCTGGAGTCTAGAAGCTAGAGATTGGAATGAGGTCAACAGGTAGGCAGGGCCACTCATCACCCTGGAGAATTGATTTGTGAGGGATTTAAAGGAAATTGGGGGTATAGAAGGGAAGGTAGGTGGCCCAGCCTCCAAAGGGGACATATCCAGGAGAGGAGGTGACATCTTTTCCTGCCTGGGGCATCCCCAGCCCTGGTCAGGCAGCTGGGCCCCTTGGTTCTCACAGACACTGAAACATCCCTAGCAAGTTCTTTTTCTCTGGGAGCTGGCATTAGAGAGCTGAGATCCAGGAAGATCTTGTGGCAGGGCTTGGGGGTGGCACTTCTAACAGGAGATGGCCACTCGGGCAGTGGTCTAGCCTGAGTCCATTAAGGCCTCGGGTAAGCCCAGAAAGACCCATTACTCTCTTCTCCCAGCTCATGCCTCTTCTTCCCACAGAGACCCCAATGACATCAGAGAGCAGTCTGGTGTGACCCGCAGTGTGGACAAAGACCCTTGGACTTTCAGGATGGGAACTCCGGGCCCTGGTGGCTCCTCCAGCTCTCCGTGCACCTACGTGATGGTCCACCCAATGAACTCTGCAGGGCTGGCCCCTGGAAATCCCACTAGGCCCAAAGCATACCTTCCAGGGTGACCCCACTAGCCAGAGGCCTGCAACTTGACATTTGCCCAGCTGGGTACGGGCCAGGGCAGTCACCTCCAGCCAGGTATAGGGGGCCGTTGGGATTGGTATGGGGGTCATTGGGGAGCCTAGCTGACATTAAAGGCTGGGGCCCCAGTGGGGAACAGTCTCTCCTGGAGGAGACTTCTGTGGCTGTTACAGGACCTGCTCATTGAACTGCTACTGGGGTGAGGTCCCAAAGAAGTCACCCAACCAGGGTTCTTTTAGAGAGACTGAGATATTTGAAACAGATATAGATGTACATAGTAGAATATGAAAATATTAATAAAGTACTTTCAGCAATACAGGTAGCCACCTTATCATCTTCTGGGGCATGAATGCATGGCCTGGAAGCAGGGACCCCCCCCCCCAGGACTTCATCTGTAAATTGCAGATAAAGGAATTTATGCAAAGTTTTTTGCATAAAAACACAAAGTGGGGTTGGTAGTGCAGCTCAGTTGACAGAATGCTTGTGTATCAGGCAGAACAAGGCTTCAATCCCCAGCACCCTACAAACCAGGCAGGATTGCTTGCACCTATAATTCCAGTGCTTGGGAGGTTGGGGGGAGGAGGATATGAATTTCAGGATCGTCCTCAACCACATAGTAAGTTCAAGGCTACCCTGGGCTATGGGAAACCCTGTCTAAATAAATAAATTATGAACTCACTTTAAAGTAGAAGCCACTGTCCCAGTTGACCATCCCATCAAATCCTCGAATCCAGTTGTCGCAAAACCGATCGTGTATTATCACCCCCTGGAGCTCTGAGCTTGTTGGGGACATGGGAGTCATTGAGCTCTGGTTGCTCACAGGTCTGTGTTTGCTGCTGGCAGTCAGTGGGGACCTTCTGGAGCTTTAGTGGGAATAGCCTTCCTTCCACAGACCCCCACCCCACCCCAGTTTCTACATAACCTGGAGGCTGATTTCCAAGGTGAAATGTGATGTGAGTTTCAGATGGGAGCTGGTGCTTTACAGTCTTTTGCCTTGAAAATCTCTTCCCATATTCTATTCATCAGGAAACCCCCTAACCAGCCGGGGTTCACGGGTGTGGGGAAGCAGAAGTGGCAGACATGTGTGTCAAAGCCATCACATCTGCTGGGTTTACAATCATAGTCCTAGCCACTTGGGAAGCTGAGGCAGAAAGATCACTTTTGAGCTGGGAGTTGGAGGGGGCTAGCCTGGACTACATAGCAAGATGCACCCCCCCCCAGTCCCCCATATCTCAAACAAAAAAACCTAAACCCACCACAGCTCAGTGGTAGAGCCCTTGCCAAACATGTGGTTGGGAGTTCAATCTCCAAGTCAGAACCATCACAGTCACCTGGAAGTCAGCAGCTTGTCAAATCACTTTTATTACAGCTAACCCTGCCAGGCATGATGACGCATTCCATTAAATCTAGCACTTAGGAAGCAGACCAGCCTGCTCTACATAGTTCTGGGATAGCCAGTGCTATGTAGAACAAAACTGAGGTCCCAAAAGCCATGCCATGACCAGGGTTCTTTTTAAAGAGACTCAGAGACATTTTAAGCAGATATAGTTTGGCATACTGGAATATGAAAATATTAATAAAGTACTTTCAGCAATACATGTAGCCACCTCACCATCCTCTGGGACTGTAATCTCAGAAACCCACCACAAGGCACAGGCAAGGAGGAATGTGACAAGTTCGAGCCTATTGGGATCTACATAGTAAGACTGTCTTTAAAAATATAAATGGGAACTGAAAATAGATTCTAACTTACTGGCCTCAGGCCTCACTCTGAGGGGAATGATTTGTCACTGCAAGCTATATATGCATACACACAATGCATACCTGGTTGGAGGTGCTTTATAATTTACATCATTTAAGATGAATTTTGAGTTCCCTGTATATCAGGCTCTGGGCTTCTCTTTCACTTCAGCGCCCCAAGTTTGTCTTGGCCAATTAAGAGTATACTCATGCAGCGCCATGAGATATTTCAGTGCATAAAAGTTTTTGGCACAGGGCCTGATGGAAAGAAAAATCAACCTCCGCAGCTTGCCTTCTGATCTTTACATGTACACCATAGCACATGCGTATCCCGTCCATCCTTTAGAGAGACAGGTCAGCTATTAAGAGTGAACACTGCTCTGAGAGGGGATGCCTGCTGGGTGCCTCACAACCCCCTGTAGCTCCAGTTTCATGGATTCCAAAGTCTTTTTCTGGTTTCTGTGGGCACTTGCGCTCATGTGTACACACACGGTTTTAAAAGATTATACACACTTGTAGTCTCCCACAAACTGGGATATGGCCTGTCTCTGGCCATTGAGAAAAGTTAACTTTGTCCTGTCTCCTTCTGGAGGTATGAAAGACATGTTGAGCCATGAGTAAAGAGTCTGAAGTAGGGCAAGAGAAAGCTGGCAAGTCTGTCCTTAGACCTGGGTGTTCGTTGCCTGCTGACACCATGGTTATAATTTTTTACATAAACAACCATATACCTGATAGAAGTCACACTGTCCCTCTAATGAATGCCTATGTGCATATATATATATATATATATATATATGTCTATGCATATACACACCCACACCAGCTAAAAAGACACTGGGTATTTTACATTCTCGGGTAGTACATTTGTGGACACCTTTGTTCCGATGCCCTTGTGTTCTGCAGATTTCCTGGGTCAGAGGTCAAGGGCAGTGGCGTGTAGGCTGGCAGGCTCAGAGCAATATTCTGTGGGTCCTGTGGCCTCAGCTCCAGGTCAGGTCTGCTTTGCCACAGTGGATCTGGATACTGGTCTGAAACAGCTCAATTTTCCCAGAACTTCAGTCAACCAACCAGGGTTTGGATGGACAGCAAAAGGCCCTGCACAGGTTCATGACCTCTGGTGGTAATCAAGATGGCAGAGGCTGGACACCCCACAATTTGGTGTAGAAAATGGTTTTATTTTTTAATATTTAGTTATTTTTATCTGTATGAGTGTTTTGTGTGAATGTGAGTGTATCATACATGTGCCTGGTGCCCACAGAAATCAGACAGGGGCACTGGATCTCCTGGAGTGGAGCTTACAGACAGTTGTGAACCATATGGCTGGCTGCCAGGAACTTAACAGAGGTCCTCGGCAAGAGCAGCAAGTACTTTAACTGACTAGCTGTCCCTCTACCCCCAGCCTTTTTTAACTTTCAGTTTGAGACACTGTTTCATTAAGTGGTTGGCTAGTCTTGTATTCATATCCTCCTGCCTCAGTTTCCCTAATAGCTGAGATAATCATCTCAAGTCACCAGGGACTCTATAGTTGGTCTTTAGTTTGTGAGATGGGTTTTACTGCCTTGCCCAGGCTAGCCTCCAGTTTGTGGGCTTGAGAGATTCAGTCTACAAAGTAGCAGGGACCATCTTCACTTGTGCCCCACACCAGCGCAGCTAGCCCTGCTCCTACACCCATGTCTTAGTCAGGGTTTCTATTCCTATACAAAACACCATGACCAAGAAGCAAATTGGGGAGGAAAGGGTTTATTCAGCTTACACTTGCCACATTGCTGTTCATCACCAAAGGAAGTCAGGACAGGAACTAAAGCAGGTCAGGAAGCAGGAGCTGATGCAGAGGCCATGGGGGGGATGTTACTTACTGGCTTGCTTCCTCTGGCTTGCTCAGCTTACTTTCTTATAGAATCAAACCAGCCCAGGAATGGCACCACCCACAATGGGCCCTCCCCCTTTGATCACTAATTGAGAAAATGCCTTCCACCTGGATCTCATGGAGGCATTTCTTCATGTGATAACTCCAGCCTGTGCCAAATTGACACACAAACACAGCTATTAAGCCTTAACCCTTACTTTCTTATTCATCCCCAAATCTAAATAACTTTAAAAGTCCCGTGGTCTTTACATATTAAAATTTCAATCCTTTTAAAATATCCAATATCTTTTGAAATTCAAAGTCTCTTTTAACTGTGGACTCCACTAAAATATTTTCTTCCTTCAAGAGGGAAAAATATCAGGGCACAGTCACAATCAAAAGCAAAATCAAACTGGAACCATCCAATGTCTTGGATCCAACTCAACAATCTTCTGGGCTCCTCCAAGGGCTTGGGTCATGCCTCCAGTTCTGCCCTTTGTAGCACACAGCTTGTCTTCTAGGCTCCAGCTGCCTGTCCTCCACTGCTGCTGCTGTTCTTGGTGGTCATCTCAAGGTGCTGGCATCTCCAAAACACTGCTGTCTTCTGCCACAACTAGGCTTCATTAATAGCCTCTCATAGGCTATCTTCATGGTGCCAAGTCTCAACTCCTTTGCATGACTCCTTCAGTCCTGGGTCATCAATTGCTGAGGCTGCACCTTCAACAATGGCCTTCCATGGCCTCAGCTGCTCTTCATAACCACTTCAGGCCTTCAAAACCAGTACCACCTGGGTGGCTCTTACACATTACCAAGTCCTGCTGCAGCATGAGGTACAACCTTGGCTATCGCTGGAACACAGCCTCTGTGCTCTCAGAAAACAGTTCCCAGAAGATTTCACCTCAATAATGCTGGTCTCTTCTTAATCACCGCTAATTTCTTAACTCCAGCAAACCAGCATCAATAGTCCCAGTAACATAAAGGTTTGCTTTAGTGGTTCTGGTATCTTGTTAATCACAGCTGATTCTTCAGCCTCAGCTAACCAAAACCACAGGATCTTCACAATCAAAACAGCAACAGCCTTGATAAGAGTCTTTAATCTTCCCTCTGAAATTTCACAAGCCAGGCCTCCATCATTTGCACTGTTCTCAATGTCTTTACATGCTAATGGCTCTTCTAGCTCAAAGTTCCAAAGTCCTTCCACAGTCCTCCCCCAACACATGGTCAGTAATACCCCACTATGCTGGTACTAACTTAGTCAGGGTTTCTATTCCTGCACAAAACACCATGAGCAAGAAGCAAGTTGGGGAGGAAAGGGTTTATTCAGCTTACACTTCCATACTCCTGTTCATCACCAAAGGAAGTCAGGACTGGAACTCAAACAGGTCAGGAAGCAGGAGCTGATGTAGAGACCATGAAGGAATGTTACTTACTGACTTGCTTCCCCTGGCTTGCATCAGCTTGCTTTCTTATAGAACTCAGGACTACCAGCCCAGGGATGGCACCACCCACAAGGGGCCCTCCCCCCTTGATCACTAATAGAGAAAATGCCTTACAGCTGGATCTCATGAATGCATTTCCTCAAGGGAGGCTTTTTTCTCTATGATAACTCCAGCTTGTGTCAAGTTGATACACAAACACCAGCCAGTACAACTCCTAACCCTCCTTTTGAGGCCTCATTTTCCTGAAGCCCAGATACCCCTAAATTGAAGATTACCCTGAGCTACCAATCTTCCTGTCACTACATTCCAAGTGCTATAATGATAGGCACACACTATCACATCCAGTTTATGTCTTGCTAGGGATCAAAACCAGGGTCTCTCTAGGCTCTATAATGAACCCCATTCTCAGCTCTCTGGTTCCCTATCAAGCCTGAGAAGTATCCCACCATTTGTATGAGCCACATTCAGTTGCTGCTTTTATCCACTAGCAGACCTGTGAATGGATTCAACCTCTCTGTTACTATATGTGATGCTGCTACACACAAGTGTGGCCATGCTTCTTTGAGACTCAGCTTTCAGTTCTTTCGTTTATCTAGAGAACTGACAAACCAGAACAGATCACTAACCCCAAGCCATCATCCCTCAAACTTTGAGTTCACAACTGCTTGGCCTGCACATTCTTATATGATATTTGAGTGGCTTCCTGATATGACTCCTATTGCTGGTCCCCTCAGTCCACTCCAGCTACAATGGATGCCTCACAGATACAGAGAGGCCACTCTTGGATCCAGCGTGTACCTGTAGAACACTTCCCCAGTGATGCTATAGCACCTCCCTTAGCTAGCTCTGTGCTCTGACATGACCCAGTGGGGGAGCACGTGTGAGTCTGCACAAGGCCCTGTGTTGGATCCTCAGCACCATGTATGCATGCGTGGACAAGAATCATTTATCTCCATTGACTTGTGGGTGTATAAACTAGGATAGGACCACTCTATGGAACAATTAAAGGGAAGAAGGTTGTTATTGTAGCTTTGAGACAGAACAGCCAGAGGCATCTGGAAGAGTCCAGAGCAGAAGAGAAATAAGTAGATTGGACCTGGCCATCGCACTGGTCCTGGCCAGGGCCATCTGAGAGAGAGGGGAGAATACCAGGAGAATAGAGAGAGTATAGTGAGAGAAACAGGAGCTGAGCAGAGTGGGGAGGGGAGAGAAGCCTGTGAGCTGAGGGGAGTTGAGTCGGGTAGGTCATGGGAAGGATGCTACCTAGGATGCTAGCCTGGACTTTGGAACGTGTAAAAGGTACTTGTGATACCTGGAGGCCAGCAGGAGTGTTGATATGCTAATAGGCATCACAGATAGCCCAGTCTTCCTTCTGCCAGAGCTAAGGGAAATGACTCCTTTTGGTAGATAGGAACCAGCTTCGCAAGTTCCTCCATCAAAAATCTTCCTATAGTCCAGGTTGAGCCCACTGGACTGCCTTTTGGAGTTTGGGGAATAGGAGTTTCTGTATATGATATATAGATATTTAGGTATGTGACAGACGTTTTCAGCACCAAGGGAATTACTTTCTAGTCTATATTTAGAAGACAACCAAAGGAAGTTTGAGCCTGTGATTATGATAATGATAGCCAGAGCTTCATTAAGGCTAGATTAATAGCTTACCAGAACTACATTAATACATTAAACTCTGAACTTTTGAAGTCTTAATACCATGAATCATCTTTAAGTCTCTTTTTTAAACATACCTTAAATCACTTTCCCGGACCTTTACAACTTGCATTTACATACCTTAAATTACTTCCTTAGACCCTCACAACTTATATTTACATACCTGTTTCACTTCCTTAGACTCATAACTTACATCAACTTTAAACCCTTCTTTTGTATTCAATCATTTACCACAAGACATAGATAGTTGATGACTGAGAGTAGTCACTGAAAAGGAGGGTCCTTTAAATAAAGGAATAGTAAAAAAATAAAATGTTAGTAATAGTAGCATGATAGCTTGGGTTTGGTTTTACACTGAAACCTGTTTTTCCATGTGACGCCTGTCAGCAAGGCTGCCCATGAGTCTGCCTCTCTCAGGAGACCTAGTAGTAGCTCTAGAAAAAGCATGGCCTGAATTTTACATATGAGAGTTTTACATATAGACAAGGAAACTGCAGCCTTGGCATGAGGAGCTGTTTGGTTAAGGTCTGCTTGCAGCTGCTAAACTGCTGAAGCTACAGCTTGTTATCAACAGCATCATAGAGATGTGAGAAGGATAGATTTGAGTAGGAAGTATAATCCAAATGGCCTCTGTATCATTTAAAATGACAAAGACTTACCCTCTACCTAGACAGTCAGCCAGGGATTGTCCAGGGTGATCTTGATGGCTCTGTCCGGGGCAGAGGTCATCCGTCTTGGACTGTTACACAGGATAGCATTAAGTCTTCTGATAATACACAGGCCAGCATCAGCCTTCTTCAGCTACCACACCTAGAAGAGCTGAGAGATTTTCCTCTGGAGCAGGAACTTGGGAAAACTGACCTACTTTGAGAAGGCAGGGTAGGATAGTCAACCCAACATGTCCACAATTGGTCTACGGCTCTTGCAGCAAACTAGGCATGGGGCAGTTCTTTTCCTGAATGGTCCGTTGAAGTAAGCTCCAGATGGAATCTGTTGATGTCCATCTTCTTTAGAGATAGCCTCAGCTGCTACTACCAGAAATTGGTATTTCTACCTATCAGGGGAAGCCTTTTTCATTAAACACCTTAAAGGCCATATTCAGCAGATCTCTCTGGGGAGCTTGAGGGACAGCATCTAATCGATGAAGTATACCTGGTTTTAACAAACACTCACTTGTTTTTAGTTATCTTCTTCAGGCTTAACCTTGACAGCATATACAGAAGGCTAAAACTTTCCCCAGTAAATGAATTCATTACATTTGCTCTTAGCATGATTTACAAGCGCAGTTCTGAGCACATTAAAGAATTTCATGGGCAGCCCTCTTCCAGTAACTTGCCAAAATGATGAACACAAAGGGAAAGAGGAGAGACACCCGGTCTATGTTCTCTAGGCCTTTTAGGAAACATGGAGTTGTTCCTTTGGTCACATACATGTGAATCTACAAGAAGGGGGATATTGTAGACATCGAGGGAATGGGCACTGTTCAGAAAGGAATGCCCCATAAGTGTTACCACGGCAAAACCGGAAGAGTCTACAGTGTCATCCTGCATACCGTGGGCATCATTGTAAACAAGCACGTTAAGGAAAAGGTTCTGGCCAAGAGGATCAGTGCACGGACTGAGCACATCAAGTACTCGAAAAGCAGAGACAGCTTCCTGAAACGGGTGAAGGAGAATGAGCAGAAGAAAAAGGAGGCCAAAGAGAGGGTCACCTGGGTTCAGCTGAAGCGCCAGCCTGCGCCACCCAGAGAAGCACACTTTGTGAGGACTAACGGAAAGGAGCCTGAGCTGTTGGAGCCCATTCCATATGGACTCATGGCCTAATGTACAAAACAGAAATAAAGGACCCGGACTGCAAAAAAAGAAAAAGAAAAACAAGAAAGAAAGAAAAAAAGAATTTCATCATTTAACTTTCATGTCTTATTGTCTTTAACAGTTTACAACACGTTAGTAGCTTTTATGAGATTAGGATCTTACAGTTTTATTCTTGTTAAAGCAGGAGCTATGCTATGCTAATAGGCACCACAGATAGCCCTATGTTCCTTCTTCTAGAGCTAAGGGATATGACTCCTTTTGGTAGACAGGAACCAGATTCACAAGTTCCTCCACTAGAAATCCCTAGTGGTCCAGGTTGAGCCCACTGGAATGCCTTTTGGAGTTTAGGGAATAGGTTCCCTTTGGGGGCTGGAGAAATGGCTCAGAAGTTAAGAACCAGGCTGCTCTTCCAGAGGTCATGAGTTCAATTCCCAACACCCACATGGTGGCTCACAACCATCTATAATGAGATCTGGTGCCCTCTTCTGGTCTGCAGACATACATGCAGGCAGACTGCTATATACATAATAAATAAACATAAAAATAAAATTAAAAAAAAAAAGGAATTCCCTTTGGACCTAACAGTGGGGTCAGGAGTTCAGGCTCAAAGTTTCACGATGCCATAGTCAAATGTCAGCTGGCTAGGTAGTCTCATCTGAAGCCTCAATTGGGGCTAAAGATCTACTTCTGAGGTGACTTCCTCACCAGAGTTGGTGCTGGCTGGTGGCTGGGACCCAAGGACTTCTTGTTCAACCTTACAACTGCAGCTGCTTCTCCAAAGAATATGCCCCCAAAATAACCCAGCTTGAAAAGTCATACAGTCTCCCCCAAGCTACACATGTGTCATGTGGTCCATCCTGGTTCCCTGTGGGAGGAAGCCACACATTGTCATGACCATACCAGGAGGCAGAGGTTCAGCAGAGCCATCTTGCATGCTGACAACCTCCTGAAGCATTTCCTGCCTCTTGCTCTGACACAACTTCATAACACTCATGAGCACCTACACAGATGTATGTCTGTGACCTCCCATTTGGGTGTGTGGATGGCGTGGGGAGGTTGGTCTCCCTTGTGATCTGGTTCTGGCTTGAGCATGTAGGAGATATTTATTGAATACATTAATAGATAAATGAATGGATGGTGTCCTCTGGTCACATGAGAATGTGGAGGACGTCCTATCTTTTGCTCAGCATAAAGGCCCCTCATCAGCCACGATTGCCTCTTCATATGGTCTCATTCACCTTCAGCCTTGCAGACTTCCCATACACGAGGACCACATACCCTACCTCCAGCTTGGGGACACTTTGTCTAGCTTCATCCTCTCAGGAAGACCCAATAACCCTGTCCTACAGTATGTGTTCTTGCCTTTGTGTCCCTTACCGCAGTTATAAACTGTATTATTCACATACATTCATTAAATGACTACTGAAAGAATGCTAGCTACGTCATGTGTATGCTACAGCGCAGATGGTGGCCAACAGGGAATCATCCTCGGGAGGTGACTGACAGTGCTCTGGAGTTGGGAGCACGGTGCCATGTGAGATGGCCTCAGAGGTCACAGAGGTGGTAATATTGGGGCTGAGACCAAGCCCAAGGTAGGGAGGCCATTCAGTAGGGAACTGGGGGAACAGTTGGGAAGGAGGCACAGACACACAAAGGCCTGGAAAAGACAGGAACCACTGGAGGGACAGGAAGGACATGAACTCCAGGGAGCAGCCCACCTACGGTCCTAGTTCCTGTGGCTGCCACATGGAGCACAGCTGTGGGGACAGGAGAGGACAAGGAGCGAGTGAGGAAGTAGCTGCCACCATCCAAGTTAGAAATGAAACAGTGACCACAGAGGTGGGAAGTGGGCTGGATATTTGGGATATCTGGAAGAGAGAGCTGACAGATGAGGAAGGAGCAGGTAAGTGGTTAGGTATAAGGAGGGGATGGTGAAAATCAAGGACAGGCCTCGCCTTTCTAGTACAAATTGCCCTAAAGAGAATGAGTTTCTCTGTGCAACTTTTTGAAAGTTTCTTGTTCTCGTATAGCAGACTCTCCTCAAACTCAGTCTTCCTGCTCCAGCTTCCCAAGTTCTGGGATCGTGCTTATTTTATGATATTTGTCATGCTGACATAATGGAACCGTCAGGATGAGATCTTGACAATGGTTTTTTTTTTTTTCATCTTGGCCAAACTTTAGTTGGGCTCCTACCTAGGCCTACTACACCTCCTTGTTTGGATTAAACAAACGTCCCCATGTGTCAGATTATCACCCTTCCTCTATATACAGTGAAGTTCCTCATCTGCACCATCTTCCAATGCTATCTGATCACCTTGACCTACCTTCAGCAAGAATACGGAAAGTCACGGTCTCAGCCTGCTTTCTCTTGCTGTAACCGTTGACCACAGATGGGATAGCTGGCGTACATGTCTGGATAGCATAGTTTACATATCTGGAGCACGATGCCAGCATCTCTAGGACATCTGACAAGGGTCTCCCTGCTAGACCGCTCAGTGGAGGACATAGTGAGAGGCAGCAAGCTTACCTTCATTACAAAGCCATTCCTCACACCTCACTAATCCCCTAATCCATTAATTCACAGATGGATGAATCCATTTGTGAGGGCAGAGCCCTAATCACCTCCTGGCAGTCCAACCTGGTCACACCTCACCATGGGGATTAAACTGAATGAGTTTGAGCTGTGAAACTCAAACCCTCACAGTTAGGTTAGCCTTACACTTTGCCTGTTCGTGTGTGTACATACTTGCGTGTGTACACAACTTGTCTGGTGCATGTAGAGACCAGAATTTGCAGGACAGATTTTTATATGGGCGCTGGGATCTGAACTCAGTTCTTCAAGGCGTGTGGAGCAGGCTGACTCATCCCATGTCCCCAGTCCCATCACTCCAGATGTTGCCTTTCTTTTCTTTTCTCTTTTTTGATACAGTCTCACCTCTCCCAGCTAACCTTAAACAATGTAGCCAAGGAAGACTTTGAATTCCTCTTCTACCTGCTTCTGCCTCCTGAGTCCTGGGATCACAGGTTTGCACTAACATGACTAGTTTATTTGGTGTTGGAGATCGATCTAACCCAGAACTTCATGTATGCTAGGCAAGCAAACACTCTCACCAACTAAGCTACAACCCTAGCCCTCTTGGTGCCTCTCAGTTTTGTATCTGCCAGGCCTCCACACACTTATTCCTTGGCTGTAAACCTCACACTGTTCTTACTATATTCAGAATAGAGCCGCGTTATCTTCTGAGCCTAGCTTTTATTCTTTCCCTCTACTGCAGTGGTCCTAAGTCTGGTCTCACAGGTTGTGACTTCTGACCGGCTCATTTGACTAGGCCAATGAAGGCTTCCAGCTGCTTTGCAGGAGGTGAGGTGTGACATCAGCAGGCACTCTAGAAACCCTCACTGCCTTTCCATATTCAAATAATGTTAAGTCAACAGGTCCTTCCAGCAGAGAAGTGGCAACCTGTGCCCCTTAGGGAAGAGGAGGAGTACCCAGAGCCTATCTCTAGACCCAGGGTCTACCTTGCACGTCTTGTAGATCCTGGAGTTGACACTGGGTGTGTTTTGTAGTCCCTTGTGTACCTGTAGATGTCCTGTCTCAGACTAAGGTCTTCTCTCTCTGCAAGCCTGAGGTGGGGGGAGGGGCTCCTATGTGGTCTAGGATGTAGAATTGCTGTGAGCTGGAGTGGTGTGTCCTTGGATCAAATGTATAAACTCTGGAGTGCTAAGGAGCAGACAGCCTGCAGTCGGGAGGCCACCTCAGACTGCTAGAGTGGGTGAGGGACTCAGTTTACCTCATAGGATCAAGTAAGGTCCTCAGGTTCAGGCGAAGATATAAAAGTAGAACGCTGGCCTTCCTGATGATGAGTCTGGCAAGACATGCCTAAAAATGGGTGGTTCGGGAAGCCCTCAGTCTCACCCCACGGCTAGAACACAGTGATGGATGTGCAATAATTGGGATCAAGCTATATCCTGGAGGCCCTTCAGGATGGTCCCAATGGGGTCTTTGCAGGGTTTCTACAAATTGTAGCCCTTGGATCTAGCCCAGACTTTTCCAGGCACACATGTAGGTCACATACACACTATCCCCTCCTCCAGAACAAAGGCTGTCCATGCTGTTTGTCCCTCTGCAGGCACAGGCAGGTGCTGAGGACAGCTGCCTGCTGGCTCTCCATCTGCCTGATGGAACCTGGGCAAACCTCACTTTCTGCAGTGTTTAGCACAGGGCCGGAGTGTATTGATCACTACCATTGGGTCCAAGAGTTTGGAACTCTAAGTGACCTTGCAAGCCAATTTCAGATGCATTTTGAGCCTCTCACTCCTAAGATGAGAGGTTTCAGCACTGGGGAGGCCTGAGGCAGACATGGAGGGCTCAGGGACCCAGAGGATTTCTGGATTGTCCGGGAGGGAGGGAAGTGCATCCAGACCTGGGGCCCTATTCCTGGTTTTGGTCCTGATCTGGTTCCAATATCTCAGGTTACAGCTAGAGTGTGCCAGCAGAGAAATCTGAAAATAAAATCTGAAGCCTGCTGCCATTGCTGGCTGTGAGGGTCCCGCCTCCCCCAACCCCACAGGTCTCCATTTCCTAGCTGAGCCTGGGCTTGGGGGCTTCCTGTGATGGGTACCAGAGCTGGAACCGCCCAGCCTACCTACAACAGAAGGGAAGCAAGTTGGGAGGTGGAAAGATTTATCGCCCTAGGCCACACATTTTATAGTTAGGAAAATTGAGGCTCAGTCAGACTACATGACTTCCTTAACTAGGTTGCAATGGCAGGCATTTATCCTCTGTGTAAATGGGGGACTTGGTAAAAGGATGACCCACCAAACTCACTGTTAGGTTTCAATTCATCACTGTTGGGCCGAGGCCCTGGTCCCTGTCGACTTTGTTTGGTCCATGGTTGCCAGGGAACTCCCACCATTTGTTGTTGTTTTTTGTTGTTGTTTTTTTTCCAGACCTGACCTCCCTGACCTCCTACGTGACCTTGGGTAATTCTCATCTCTCTCTTTTTTACTTATTTATTGAAATCTTTTATTAATTATTTTTATACACTCCATATTTTATTCCCCACCCCACCAACCCCTGTTCACCTTCCAACTGTTCCATATCCCATTCCTCCTCCCCTCCCCCTGTCTACCCCACCCACCCCACCTGACCTCTAAACTCCCTGGGGCCTCCAGTTTCTTGAGGGTTAGGTGTGTCATCTCTGAATGAACACAGACCCAGTAGTCCTCTACTGTATGTGTGTTGGGGGTCTCATGTCAGTTGGTGTATGCTGTTTGGTGGTCCAGTGTTTGAGAGATCTCGGGGATCCAGATTGAGGCTGCCTACAGGGTCACCCTCAGCTTCTTTCAGCCTTCCCTAATTCAACAGCAGGGATCAGCTGCTTCTGTCCATTGGTTGGGTGCAAATATCTGCATCTGACTCTCTCAGCTTCTTGTTGGGTCTTCTGGAGTGCTGTCATGCTAGGTCCCTTTCTGTGAGCTCTCCATAGCCTCAGTAATAGTGTCAGGCCTCGGGACCTCCCCTTGAGCTAGATCCCACTTTGGTCCTGACGTTGGACCTTCTTTTCCTTGGACTCCTCTCCATTTCCATCCCTGTAATTCTTTCAGACAGGAACAATTATGGGTCAGAGCTGTGACTGTGGGATGGCCCACCTCTCCCTCATTTGAAGCCCTGTCTTCCTGCAGAAGGTAGGCTCTATAAGTTCTACAATTCTCATCTCTTTTAAGACTCGGTTTCTTCATCCAGGAGATGGGAGTATGGTGGCTAGGGCGAAGCAGCGGAAAAACTGAACCGAGAAGCTCACTGTCTACCTCCGCACCTCGGCAAACAGCACGCACCTAACCCGGAGGAGGGGCGGGGCATAGGCGAAGGGGCGCGGACCCCGGTTGCTATTGAAGAGGCTGTGAGTGGGGCGAGCCTTGAGCCGGGACAAGGCTTGAGTTCGCTGGTCCAGACAAGGACTCGGGTAGTGAACTCCGCTGGGTCACTTAGATGTTGGCTGGAACGGGACTCCTGGCATCGCTACGGGAGAAGCTCCTCAGGGGCGGAACTCTCTGGAGCGCCCTAGTTTAGAGCAAGGAAAGTTGTTTAGAGTCCCGGCCGCGCCACCGCTGACGCGTCCCTAGAGCTCCCTGCAGAAAGGGGCGTGGCTAGTCGGAAGGAGGGGCTTGGGGTTAAGATGTCGTCTCTGGGCGGGGCCTATAGGGAAGAGGCGGGGCTTAGGGCCAGGCCTGCGGGCGGCGGTCACCGGAGCCTCGGGCCCGGCGGCGGACAGCCGAGGACGACGGGGCAGCGCCGTGTCCTCCGCCATGACAGGTGGGCGCAGGGCCAGGAGGGCGACGGGAGCCCAGTGACCTTGGCGTCGACTCGCGCCGGCGACGCGGGCGTAAGAGGCGCGCGGCGGCGGGGTGTCCCGGGCTCTGCGCGGCGGGCCAGGGGCGCCAGGGGGTCTCGGGTGCGGAGTGGGGGGCCGTCCCGGGCCAAAGAGGCAAAGCAAGCAGGTGAGCGCTCACCCTGTGCACCGCAGGGCTGCACCAGCGGAGCGAGGCGGTGTCCCGGGACGGGATGGATCTGAGAGAGGGAAATGGTGCTCATCGCCAGTCTGCTGAGACTTTAGAGCGCCGATTGCTCACATCCCCCTTGGAGGCGGGACCGGCGCTGCAAAACTGGGTAGCTTGTAGTACCAGGGAGACGCCCGTGTTTCCCCGCTCTAGATGGGTCTAGAGAATTCGGAACCAACAACTAGATCCCTGTCCTCCAGGCTGATCTGGTTGCCCCAGCCCTTTGCTCTGGGGACTCACCCACTTTATTCCTGATCCCAGAGGAACACAGTGGCGTTGCTGTGCTAAGTTCTCCCTGTAAAAGAACGCTGCGAGGATGAGTCAGCGAGGGACCCCTGCTGACATAGAACCCAGGGAACGGAACGTGGTAGCTTTCAGATCTGGGAGTCTCTTATACTTCATATGGCAGAGTTCAGCTGGGATATAGCCCAGAGAGTCGAGGTAACCCCAGAAGTCTCAGGGGTCTCTAAACTGGAGTCAGCATTGGTCATGCACAAAAATAAGACCTCACCGGCCGGCAACCTGGTGACTTCTAGAACCGGTAACAGGAGACCCCATCTTCCAGGCCTTTCTTGTTTGGGACTGCAATTTCTGAGCATTATGTGTAGAACCCTGCTTGAGACCAAAATATGCACTCTTGTTCAGAATGGCCCTGTGGGGGCATAAGGAATATTATCATGCCGGTGTAGGAATGGGAAAGTAAAATCTCAGGTTGGGTTAGTGAGTAACTGCTGGTCAGTAGTAGGAGCAGAACGGGAACCTTGGCCTCAGCATTCTTGCCTGGATCCTGCCCAGCCTCTGGCTTCCTCCAGTAAGTTCATCAGGATGTGTGAGACAGGCTGTGCTCGCCTCCAAGGGCCCATTGCAGAGACAGATTGCACATGGAGAATGAGGCATCCCACCTCCAGGAGAACAGACAGTTGGTGTGTGTGATTGGGGGGGGGTGCTTTTGGCTGGAAGGACACAGCTGGGCCCTGACTGTGGCAATGGACCTCTTTCCTCTCTGCTGTCTACTTGCTGGCGTTTTTGACACTTCTGAGCATCCCACCTTTTTCTAGTGGGAGATAGAGACGGAAAAGCAGAAGCCTGAGAGGGTTGGATAGGCAGCACTGGGGCCACAGATCCTTTCTTCTTGGCTCAGTGCCCTAGTGCACCAGCTGGGGTCTGCCATACACATTAGTCTTTGCTGCCTCTGGGTGTGTGTGTGTGTGTGTGTGTGTGTTTGGTGGCTATAGATGCTGAAAGTTGTATCTTCACAGAATAGCATCCCATGGAATGAGTGATCTAAGCCAAACCAAGTACTATGACAAGAGCTTCTGGGAGTGATTCAGAAGGCAACTGACACCCAGGTTCTGGACCCCAGGACAATGGTGAATTCTTGGAAGGGGACTAAATAAGCTGGGCATGAATCACCCAGGCGTTCCCAGCCTGCTGCGTGGGTCCTGACTCTAGTTGTGAGCTGCAAACAGAAGGCTCTGGAACCCTAGGGGCAGAGTAAGGGCAGGTAGGACCAGCTGCTTCAGGGTCCCAAAGGCCAGAATGGTGACTTAGGTCTGGGCTGCAGAAGTTGAAGATGAGGTGACAGAGTCAGGTTTCTGGTACCAGCTGGCAGGGAGGGAAGATACAGGCAAAGGCTCATAGATTCTGCACAGAGTGATCTAGCTTTCTTTACCTACTAAAGGCATTCTTGGTTTTGTTCACCAGAGCCTGGTATCCGGGCAGAGCCTTGCCTGGTCTCCGTTACACCCAGGGGCTGCCTCTCTGTGGTTGCATGAGCAGCTTATAAGAGCCACAGGAAACACAGGAAGTGCATTGCCCTAAAGCTGCTGGCCTCAGCCCTGGGCTGGGCCACCCTTGGCAGGTGACTCAGGGTTCCTGTGACTCATGGCTTGTGGGCAGCAGAAGTCCATCTTGGCTAGTGGCTCTCAGGGGTAGGAGGAGGCCGCTATGAGGCATTGGCCACTATCCACCAGCAGACCTTGCCTTGCCTTGGACCTTGAACTGAAGCCCACTCATTTTAGAATTCTTTAGTGAGTGCCTACTGTGTGTGCAGCCTTGGACACCCTGGCACAGCGTGGAGTCGGACAGCCTTGGCCTGCTCCTGTCTGGAAGAGAACAGACCCCTAAATTCACGGTGATTCATATGTAAATGACAGAAGCAAAAAGTCAACTGGCAGCCCGGGCGAGGCTGTTACCTCCAGGCTGATGGCAGGCTTATAACCTTACTGTGCCTTCCTTCATTTTCCTCTCTGAAAGTGGGGCAGGTATAAATAGAACCCCCAAAATGTCTGCCCTGTGGATCGTTCCGTGAGTTAGCTCAATGTTGTTCATTTGAACTCTTTAATGAGAACCTGCAGGTATGGAGTAAGTCACTGGGTGTCCCTGGGCTGTTGTTTATAGTCTGTCTCCTATGCGCACTGTCAGGGGCTGGGCCAGTATTCCCAATCCCCAGCTGCCATGGCCACCAGCAGTGGTACAGATGGCCTCAGACAGGGATGGACTGGCCAATGAGCCAAAGCGTGGGCCTTGGGTGAACAATGGCTTTCAACCAGGACAGCCCTGTACCTATTCTCTCGAGAGTAGCTTCCTGGGCCAAGGATGTGCTTGTGGGGTCTTTGATGAATGCAGCACCCAATGTCACACCCTGAACTCCTGGAAGAGACCCCCAAGTTCCTGGCATAGGGTTAGGCATGTTGATGGGCTGTGCCCATCTGGGTTGGACAGGACCCCACAAAGCCACCTTCAGAGATGGGAGGTTGCAGGAGTCAGAAGTCAGACCAGCCAGGAGGAAGTGGCAGGGGAACGGAGATGTGAGGGAGGTAGCCTGTTGACTCCTAACCCCAGGTTTGGAATCACCTTTCCTGACATGGTGACCCTATTTGTAAAAACCCAATCTACCGTATAAAGGTCTAATCCAATTGGAAGCAGATACATACACTTGCTTTCAGATTTATTTTCTGCCTGTGAGTATTTTGCATACTTGCATGTATGTGTACATGTATGTGCCTGGTGCCAAGAAGGTCAGAAGAAACCTTCAGATACCCTGGAACTGGAGCTGTAGACCATGTTCTCTCCAAGAGCAACACGTGCTCTTAACCACTGAGCTTCCCTTACACACACACACACACACACACACAAACACACACACACACACACACACACACACACACACACACACACACACACACACACGGCCTGCAGCTGTGTAAGCATTAGCCAGGCAGCATCTAGACGGTTCTGTGATGCAGAAAGATCCTTTGGGCTCCTTCTTAAGTAGTCTATACCAACTCAGGGTGGCTCTGCTTTCCGTGACGCCCTCCTCCTGCCCCAGTTTTCCCACAAACATCAACAATGGAATTTTCCAAATAAGTTTTCTTAATAGACTTATTTGTTTCATTTATTTCAAGTCAAAGTCTTTCTTTGTCGCCCAGGCCATCTCAGCTTCGCCAGTAACTAGGACTGCAGGTGTACACTGCCTAGCTCTGGGCTTTATTTTGGGGACCATTGACTGAAGATTGAGGAAATGGACTCCCCACCCTTCCCCCACGTCATTATCGTTTTCTATCCACTTGTTATCATTAGCTGAAGCCTAGAACCTGCACGAGTGTTCCCTTCTTGTGTTGGACATTCCGTGGGCTTTGACAAATATGACATCGTACCGAATAGTTTCACTGCCTAACACTCCCCTGTGGCCTGCTCTTCCCTTCCTCTCTCCCTCCCTCCTCATGCCTGGCAGCCACTGATTTCATTGTCTCCTTGGCATTGCCTTCTCCACAGCCTGGTGTAATTAGAGCCATAAGGTCTGGGCCTTCTCAGACAAGCTCTTTCACTGAGCAGAGTGTGCTTAAGGCTCCTCCACATCATTCCATGTTGCTAGTTTACTTAGCCCTTGCAGTGCTGAGGACTGAACCGAGGACCTTATGTGTGCTAGGCAAGCTCTCTACCATTGAATCGTATTGTAAGTTTTTTATGTTGACATAGGGCCTCACTAAATTGCCTAAGCAGGCCTTGAAGTTGGAGGTCCTTCTGTCTCAGCCTAGCTCGTCTTTCTCCCCACATCTTTGTGGTATGTGTGTGTGTGCGTGTGTGTATGTGTGTGTATGTGTGCATGTGTATATGTGTGTATGTGTATGTGTGTATATGTGTGCATGTGTATGTGTGTATGTGTGTGTATATGTGTGCATGTGTATGTGTTATGTGTGTATGTGTATGTATATATGTGTGCATGCGTATATGTGTGTATGTGTGTATATGTATGTATGTGTGTACATGTGTGTGTATGTGTGTATATGTCTGTGTGTGTGTGTGTGTGTATGTGTATAAGTCAGAGGACAACCTTGGTGGCAGTCCTCACCTTCTGCCTTGTTTGAGATCATCTCTCTTCTGTTGTTCACTGCTAAGTATGCCAGGCTAGATGGTCCATGAGCTGCTGGGCATTCCCCAGTCTCCAGCTTCACTTTTGAGGCAGGGTCCTAGAGTTCACCTGTTCAACTGGACGCCCTGTCTAGTGAACTCTAGGGACCTGTCTATGTTAACCTCCTCAGTGCTGGGCTTGCAGGTAAATGCCAACACTCCTGAGGTTCTGGGTTCTGCAGATTTAACTCTGGTCCCCACATCTGTGAACAGCTCCAAGCCCAACTGAGCCATCTTCTTCCTGCCCTCTTTTTCGTTTGTCTTGTTGTTGTTGTTTTGTTTTTTGTTTTTGGTTGCACATTATTTAGCCTAGACTGGCCTTGAACTCATAATCCTCCTGCCTCAGCATTCCATAATACCAAAACTACAGATGTCCATCACCATACCTGGCCACCCTCTGCATCTCTGATGTTAGTAGTCTGAGCCATTTTTGCCAGTCTAGCTAAATATCTGTTAATTCTGTTGACCCTTTCAATGCATAAACTTTGGTTTTGTTGATTTTTCTCTTTTATAAAAATTCTCTCCATTATCTTCAGTCTAGTTGGAGCTGTTCTCTTCTCCTGTTAGCTTTGTGTTTGGCTTTTCTAGTGTTCTCCCTCCTTCCCTTACAATTTGGCTGAGGTGTAATGTTAGACTATTAATTTTAGCTTTTTTCTTTTAAGACAAGGTCCCACTATGCACTGTGTAACTCCAGCTAGCCCAGACTCTATATAGATTAAGGGGGTCTCAAACCCACAGCCATCTACCTGCTCTGTCTCCGGAGTGGTAGGATTGAAGCTGTGCTGCGCCTGGCCCCAGCTCTCTCATTCGAAATGAGCGCATTTCTGGTTGTTGTTTCTCCCTCCTATCCTTACGTTTGGTGAGTTTGTTTCTTATTTGTCCCAAGATTGTTTTCAGTTTATTTTGTGGTTTCATTTGAGTTGAATTCCCACAGATTTGTGAACTCTGGTGGTATTGATCGCTTGCTCCGTGTCACGTGATCAGAAAACAGCATTTGATTTAAATGCTTTTAAATATATGAGGACTTACTTTGTGACCTGTGATCTGCTTGTTTTGTGATCTGGTATGCATTTGGGAAAAGTGTGGGTTTTGTATTACTGGGTAGTTTGTTTTGTGTGTGACTTTTAGGTACAGTTTACAGGATTGTAAATCTTCCGTTTCCTTATTGATCTTATCTGGTTTTCTGTTGTTTAAAGTGGTATATTAACGTCTCTAAATATGATAGAGCTGTCTGTTTCTCCCTTCTGTTCCACCAATATTTCCTCATATTCGGAGCTCTGAAACTTGGTGTTTATGTGTTTATAGTTGTTACATATTCCTGATGAATTAACCTTTTATTAACATATGCTGGGTAATTTTTTTTTAATTTCTTGTACCAGTTTTGACTTAACATCTATTTTATCTGATACTAATACGGCTATACCTATACTGTTTTGGTTTCTGTTCACAATCAAGTGTGTCCAACCTGACACCTGGGGGCCACCTGTGGCTGGTTGTGTCTGCAGACAGCTGTGAATACAGCCCGATACAAAATCGGAAACTCGCTTACAGCATTATGAGATTATTTTTAAGCATAACGTTTGTAGATGATGAGTTCCCATGTTGAAATGTCAAAAGGTCAGAGTTGCCCACGTGGAATGTCTTTTTAATTCCTTTCACTTTCAACTGACTTGTGTGTTTAGATCTATAATGATCGTCTTGTCAGTATTTAAGGCCATTCTGCTAATCTTTGCCCTTTGATTAAAGAGTTCAACCTATTTACATTTAAAGTAATTGTTGATGATGAAAGATTTATCTCTATTTGTGTTTTGTGGGTCTTTTAGCTTTTACAAGCCTCATTTCTACCTTTACTGATTTCCTTTGTATTTTGTGTGTGTGTGTGTGTGTGTGTGTGTGTGTGTGTGTGTTAACATTTTGATTCTCTTATCTATTTTGCGTATTTTCTATGGATATCTTCTTGGTAGTTAACATGAAAATTATAGACGCACCCTCCAGAGAGACTTCCGCCCTTCCAGCAGGTGTGGGCTTTCTGGTCAGCACCGAGGATGTCATCTTTGGTCCCTCGTGAGGCTGTGCTGGCTTACCTCATGCTATCCACATGTGTTCCAGATCAGACCTACTGTGACCGGCTGGTACAGGACACTCCTTTCCTGACAGGACAGGGTCGCCTGAGCGAGCAGCAAGTAGACAGGATCATCCTCCAGCTGAACCGTTACTACCCACAAATCCTTACCAACAAGGAGGCGGAAAAGGTGCTGAGGGGTGGGCGGGACCGGGAACCTCTTGGGCCTCTCCTCTGGGAAAATCGCTACAGGCCCTGGATTGTGTCAGGAGACGCCTCAGGAGCTCGCAGGAGTCACACCCGGGCTTGGGTGTGACCACGTGGTCTCAGATCATCAGATCTTTATGCCCCAGTCTCAGATGTTCTCGTGGCTGCCGGTCCCTCCAGAGTTATGAGAAGGTGGCAGTTGGTGATACACGGTGTCTTGGTTAGGGTTTCGGTTGCTGTGATGTGATGAAACACCAGGACCAAAAGCAATTTGGGAAGGAAAGGATTTATTTGGCTTATGTTTCCACATCCATAGTCTGTCACTGAAGGAGGTCAGGACAGGAACCCAAACAGGGCAGGACCCTGGAGGCAGGAGCTGATGCAGAGGCCATGGAGGGTGCTGCTTACTGGCTTTCTCTTCATGGTTTGCTCAGTCTGCTTTCTTACAGAACCCAGGACCACCAGCCCAGGGCTGGCACCACCCACAGTGGCCTGGGCCCTTCTGGTCAATGCCCTACAGGCTTGCCTACAGCCTAATCTTGTAGAGGCATTTTCTCAGTTGGGGTTCCCTCCTCTCAGATGACTCTAGCCTGTGTCAAGCTGATATAAAATTAGCCATCACACATGACAACACACGACAACATAAGAATAAGGGGAAGCTGAGGAGGGAGGGATCACAGGTCTCAAGTCTGAGACCTGGAGCTGGGCACACGGCTCAGTTGGCAAGATGATTTCTGTGTGAACATAAGGACTTGAGTTTGCGTCCCTGAACCTGTAACCCTAGCAGACACAGACAGGCAGAGCCCAGGGGTTTGCTGGACAAACAGTTTAGCCAAAATGGTGAACTCCAGGTTCAGCGAGAGACTCTGTCTCAAAAAAGTAAGGTGCAGAGCCATTGAGGAAAGCGTCCTGACACAACCTCTGGCAAGCACCCATTACCCACACACACTCGTACACACACACACACACACATACACACACACACACATGTGCACACACACACTTGTACACACACCTGCACACACTCGTACACACACACTCATACACACACCCGCGCACATACACACACACACTTGTACACACACACACACTCGTACACACACACACTCGTACACACACACACTTGTACACACACACACGCGCGCACACATACACACTTGTACACACACCTGCACACACTCGTACACACACACTCATACACACACCCGCGCACATACACACACACACTTGTACACACACTCGTACACACACACACACACACACACACTCTCGTACGCTCACACAGTCTGGGACCCACCTTGGCTCTTTGCTCTTCATCTTCCCGAGGGTCAAAGTAAGTGAAGGCTCACTGGTTACCTCTTCTTCTTCCTTGTGTTTGTAAGGTCAAAAGGCCCAGCCTATAGGTGGGCAGTGGAGGCTCACCCCACCCACATCCAAGCTTGGCCTGCCTGGCCAGGCAGACTTGAGGGAGGCTGATCCTTGAGAGCCTCAGCACTCCATCTGTGACACAAGTGTGCTATTCCACTTGGCTCAGATCTGGGGCCTGGCCTGCCCACCTGCCTGGCCAGGCCAGTTCTCATCTCTAGCCCTACAAATAGCCGGAGTCATCACACCATTTTACAGAGGGGCAACCAAGGCCTCAGGGGTCACAATTACAGACACCAAAATGGTTCTGCCAGAGATGGCATTTCAGATGTAGTCTCTGGGTTTTGTGTCACAGGGCTAATCCTGCCTTGTCTCTCCAGGCCTGAAAAGACCCTGCGAAGCCCTAGGTTTGGTGACAAGGAATGAAATTTGGGCCTGTCTCCACACAAGTTTCAGTACATGTCCCTGGTAGTCTTACCAAGACTGGAGGAACTGAAGAGGACAGTGAATGCCAGAGACCCACTGGCCCTTTGGGGGTCATCCCTTCTGGGGAAAAACACAAATGGTTCCCTTTCCGGAGGTTGTTTCAAAGCGGGCAAAGTTGGGCTGGACAGAACCAGGGTCAACTCAGGTTGCCTGTTAACTCAGACACTTACAGTGTGAGCCACACAGTGGTTTTAAAAAGTGACAGGCTCAAATTCATCTCATGGTGGCTCTGAAGCTTCTGAGGTCCCTTCTCACAGACCCTGCAGCTTCTGTTATCACTGGCCAGTTTTCAGCTGTCACCACCAGGGGGCAGCACCAGACCACAGCCTCCTGGTTCTGGGCTTGGTGCCATGTGGTCTGTCCACTGATCTTCCCAACCACATCGGAAGAAACTGTTCTTTTCTCGGTTGGCTTTTGAAATACTAGACTCACGTCCCTACAAACTGAGAAATAATAGCAGTGGTCACGTATGCCGTTATCCGTGCTGTGTAACATAACAACCCCACCGCGTGGGATTGTTTCTCTTTTACAAGAACTGACTCCCAGAGGGTTGAAGTGACTCACTGAGGCCCCATGGGGAGAAGCTACATCGAGTCTCATTACTTAGGGTGATGTCCCCCACACCTTGCTTTCTCGGTGACCTCTCCCAGCCCGTTGCCCTGGAGACACACGTATTAGCCAAGACTTAGCCTGCAACTGAGTGCTGCAGGGTTGGGCGTACATCACCGGGTGCTATGAGGGGTGGTGAGGGTTCTGAGGCTGGGGTCCCGAGGGCTCCGCCTCACAGCTGTTCCCTCCAGCCTACCCTGTCTTCTGCCCCCAGTTCCGGAACCCCAAGGCATCCCTGCGCGTACGGCTCTGTGACCTCCTGAGTCACCTACAGCAGCGTGGGGAGCGGCACTGTCAGGAATTTTACCGAGCTCTGTACATCCATGCCCAGTCCCTGCACAGCCACCTGCCCAGCCGCTACACTCCTCGTAAGTCCTGCCCCTTATCCCTGCCTACAGTGTTCCACACTCACCAGGGGCAGCGCCAGGTCAATGTTGGCAGCATGGCGGCCCTCAGTGCCTCAGATGCCCAGCCTGGGCCTCCTTTCCCCTTCCCTGTCCCTCCTTGAAGATCACCCAGAGAATAGCACAGGCTAGCACATCGGTCTGCCTCTCCCTCTGTCCTCCTCCCTCCCTGTGCCATCTTTCACATAGAAGCCACCGTTCCCCATAGTCAGTCTGCCTCCCGTTGTGTGCCGTGACTGTGTCTTCATTTCTAAGTTCATAGCAACTTCATTCTTACGGCCCTATGGTCCTTGGCCATCTCAGTGGAGGGTGACCAGGCCCACAGCAGACCCCAATCTATCTGCCTTTTGTATCCTCCAGTCTGTTCATATGGGGACTTTGTAGAGCATCCTTGGGTATAGGTAAGAGAGATTGTGATCTCAAGGCCTCTCAACGCCCTAGGTGATATGTAGGTCGCAAAGCTCTGGGGCGTGGGGTGGGGGTGTCACTGGAGCTGCTGGGACCTGGATTTCACAGCAGGGCTGGTGTGGTGGCTCAATTCCAAGGTCTTCTGCTGGGAAAGCTGGAAGGAGATGCTGCACCAGACGAGCAGATGAGGCGACTCTACCCGTGAGCTCAGCTGGGACGCTAGGCTGGGTCTCTGGTCCCAGGGAATCTTCCCCAGACCTCATATGACACAGTGTGGACACTGGGGGCAGAGTGAATAGGCTCCCCTCTCCCCTCCACTGAAAGCATTTCACTGGGTTCTTTAGAACCCTGCTGGAGCCGAGCCCCGTCCCTCCTGGAACATTTTATGGCTCCTAGGTTCCCCCGGGGCCTGTGTGGCACATCATCTGCCTGCTAACCCCATGGGGACCTCTAGGGAAAAGTTCTTGATGGTGAATATTTGTCCTGCATTTGATGACTTATGGCAAACAGGACACACTGGCCTACTCCACACCTGTGATGTCATAGAAACTGGACTAAAGGAAATCCAAATTTATGCAGTATCCTCTGAAGAGCTGACTTCACTGTACCACCAACCGGGCCTGCCCACGGCCCTGAGTGAGCCCGGCATCCTCAGGAGTCAGAGACGGCCTTGGGTTTCCCTGGGGACAACCCCACTCTCGGCTCAGCCCTCTACTAACCACGCTCTGTGATTTTGTTTCCAGAAAACTCAGATTGCAGAGAGCTGGATTGGGCCTTCGAGAGCCGTGAGCTGAGTGACAGGGGTAACGCCCCCGCCGCCTCCTTTCTTTTTCCCTTTTCCCTCAGGGCTCTGTGTCCCAAGGGCTTTCTGTTAGGGGACAAGCCCCCTGCGGTCCTCACCAACTGACTCAGGCCACTTACATTCCTTTATCCCCAGGACCCATGAGCTTCCTGGCAGGCCTGGGCCTGGCAGCAGGCCTGGCCCTTCTCCTCTACTGCTGCCCGCCAGGTGAGTGCGGGCCACCTCCAAGCCCCTAAGCAAATGATGGGGACCAGAGAGTGACAGCTTATCAACATAGTGTACAGCCAGTGGAGCTGAGAGTCAGCCAGCCCTGGCGTGTCTGCCATCTTGGGGTTATCTCCCCTGATGAGACTTGATCTCCCGACCTTACAAGCCCAACCCTGCTGAGGCTTGAAGCTTGCGGCTACCCTACCACTGGGAAGGCCTTTGGGGATAGGGTGGTATGAGCTCGTATACTGAAGGCCTGAGGCACCCAGGCAGGAGCTATGGGCTCTGGGGTCAGAGCCAGCTCTGAATTTTGAACCCAAATGCAAAGACCACACGTGAGTGGGAGGTAGGGGCAGGACCGTTGCCCCGTCTGCTTCAGTCCGGAGGCATCCAGGACAAAGCCGCCTTCATGGCTGCCCCGTGGATTGCCACTCCTCCCCTTTGTCTTCCAGACCCCAAAGTGCTGCCCGGGACCCGGCGCGTCCTTGCTTTCTCACCCGTCATCATTGACCGGCATGTCAGCCGCTACCTGCTGGCCTTCCTGGCAGACGACCTCGGAGGACTCTGACGAACCCAGACCTCGGGCCTTACCTGCTGCTTAACCAAAGAATCCCCTGGCCGCCCACTGTGGGGCCCGTACTTCTTTTTCTAAATACTTATTTTTCATTATTTATAATTTCTACGGGAACACATCACCTTCACTCTATAAGGTGCTTAATATTAAATGTTCCAGCTGCATCTGCCTGTCATGTCAGTTCTTGGGGTGTCTATGTGTCTGTCAGTCTGTCTGGGCCCCTGCCCTCTGCCAGGTGGTCACTGTCCCATCACCAAGTCTCAGCTCCTCCACACCCTGTTGAGCCTCCGTGTCCTGGAAAGTAACGTCCTAATGGAGCTGAGCCCTTGAACTCAGATCCTAGCTAATATCAAGTGTGGAAATGGGGTCGGTGCCGTCACAGATGGCTGGGTGTGGCTGGACACCAGGCCTCAGCTGTGTGCAGCACAGTAGAAAACACGGTCCTTGTCACTGACCCACAAGGACCACCCTGCCCAGGTAGAAGGCATCTAGACAGAGCAAGCAGTTCATAGACCCTTTAGAGATGAAAAAAGTCACGGAACATTTGAGGTTCTCTGCCCTGGTTCTTCACACACCTTTCTGGGACCTTATCCAGCTGTTCCTGAGTCCTAGATTCAGGGTTTCTGTCTAGTTCCCATGACTGAGGAGTTATATCCATCCTGTCTGTGCTGGGAAGGTTCCTTGTGACGCCGGGAGGGTGAACACAAAGCTCACAGCCGGATGCTCTGCTTTTGGCTTCCGTCTCTGACTCCTCTCCAGGGTTCTCCTGCCTTAGTGTATGAATTACACTGACCGGGGCTGGGATGGGGGTTGGAGAGGACCCTCTAGCTCTAGATGCCTGGGGTCCCATAACTACCCTCATAGATGAGAAAATAATGGGTCAGAGCCAAGGCCACACAGCAGAAAAGAGGCCAACATGAAGGCACCCCTGAGCCCGTTGTGCACAACACAATGGGTTATTCTCAACACATTAGCGCATACACACCTTCATCCACATCTTCACAAAGATTCCTTCCCTGAGGGGGATGTAAACGATATCCGTTCCTTCTCGTGGGCTCCCCCAAACAGACCAATGTACAAGTCCACCGAAGTTCACTTTGGAGAGCTAATGAGTCGATTGGACTGATTTATAGGGGAAGGGTGAGGAGTTACGGGCAGGAGTGTGGGGTGGGAGTGGGGGCGTGAAATCAGCCACACTATGTGTGGAGGGAAGGATTGAAGGAACCAGAGGGTCAAGGAACCACAAGAAAACCTATAAAATCTACTAACCTGGACCCATAGGGCTCACAGAGACCGAGCCGCCAACCAGAGAGCATCATGGGACTGACTTAGGCCCTCTGCACATGTGTAACAATTGTGTAGCAGGAGCAGGGGCTGTCTCTGGCTCTGTTGCCTGCCTTTGGGGCCCTTTCCCCCTACCGGGCTGCCTCACCTAGTCTCAATAGGAGAGGATGGGCCTAGTCCAACTGCAACTTGACATGCAAGGCTGACTGATATCCATGGGAGGCCTACCCTTTTCTGAAGAGAAAGGGAGGAGGGAGGGGAAACCGGTCAGGATATAATATAAATAAATTAATTAAAAATTTTTTAAATTAAAAAAAGAATTTACTCTTCACTTAAAAAAATAAATCAGCCACACTAAAAGAAGGTCTGTACCCAGCATGCATGACTCCCCCCAGGACACTTAGCCAGGGCCTCCTTCTAGAACTTCTCCATCTGTATACCCAAGCCCCTCTCCTAGATCCTGCAACCATGGGCAATTAGGCAGAATTGCATACATCTTGTTGTGAAGGGTGGCCCCTTACTCAAGGGAGAGTACAGTGACCCCTCCCACCCCTTCCTTGGATGAGGAAAGTCAGTCAACAAACCCAGCTGTGCCATCTTTTGTGAGCAGGCCCAGTCAAATCACCAAAGATGGTCAGTTTGGCTTAGAAAGCAGCACACATACAAACGTACACGTGTGTGCACAGTACTCTGAATGTACATACATGCTCATGCTCTGTACGGTCACTCACATGTATGCTGCATGTGCAGGTACATGGGTCCATGTGCATGCATACTCACACAAGACACCAGACGCAGGATATGCGTCAGACACCTGATAGGTATGGGTCAGGGTGTCTGGAGAGTTTGTTCTTGAGTGCCTCCCCCACCAGTTCCTCTACACCAGCCTTTTTTTGAGGAAACATAACATCGTGAACTTGCGGAGTCATCATGAGCTTGTTTTCCACCAAGTTTCCGGAGTCACACGTGCTACGGTTTGGAAAGTACCCGGGCATGCTCAAACTGAGATGACCCGAACGTAAGAGGACGTGGGCATGGTATTGGGCCCCCAGGGAGAGATTCCATTCAAGTCGTGGGCTCATGAGAGTCGCAAACACAAGGGGAGGGTTCTGCTATAGTGCGCATGCTCCATTTTGCGCCATTGGCGAACTGCAGGCAAAGGTGAAGACAGGCTGCTTCTTTCTTTCTTGATTTTTTTTTTAAGACAGGATTTCTCTGTGTAGCCCTGACTGTCCTGGAACTCACCCAGCTGGCCTCGAACTCAGAGATCCACCTGCCTCTGCCTCCCGAATGCCGGGATTAAAGTCGTTTGCTATCACTGTGGAAGGCTGTTTCTTCAGTGCCTTCCCATCTGGCAGGACACACGGCACCCAGTGAGGACGGGTGGTTTTGTCCCCCAGTGACCATATCGCTGCCCCACCTCAGAGTTGCAGGAGCAGGAAATGTACTTACTAGTGTCTAAGCCTCAGTCTCCACCCCTCTAACACAGGAGCCCCACCCTGGGTTCCCACTCATGAGCACAGCTCCATGGACCATTCCCCTGCCAAAAAAACATGGCCACAGAGTGTCGTGTGAACTGACCAGTTTGTTGGAGGATTGTCCAATATGTGACACAGTAAAGGTGACAGACACCAGGGGAAAGTGACAGACGCTTGTGCCAATTGTGTGAACAGGCTCAACTTGGCCCTAGAATGTGAAGAAGGGCTTCAAGGGGCACTAAAAGCCTAACTTCTGTCAGCCAAAGGCTGGGAATACCTAGGATGCTGGGAAGGGTCCTGGGACTGACCCCCATTTGACACTATTCTATATGCCCTTCCTTAGAGATGCCTCAAAGATCTGTGAGCCCTGGTCCTCTGGGCTGTACAGGAGGGGCATCCCCCTAATGTCGGCCTGTTTAGCCTCCCAGGGTCGATGACTTTCTCCTTCTACACTGAACTTCTCCTGTAAGCTGAATCCCATGGAGGAGATAGTAAAGGAACTCCCTGCCTGGACCTCAGTATCCCCATCAGACCCCGCCCTTTCTTCCAGTCATCCTGTCATCCGGTGCTTGTGACCTAGAACAAGTTAAGTCCGCAAGAAGCAAGGGTCACCACTGGCCACTTGCTCACGGATACCCCTTGTAAAACAGGGCAGCTGGGGTCACATGCTAGCACACCACAGTGCTAGGGATTCCTGTAAGGAATAAGCCATTCCCTCAGTGGGCACCCCTTGTCATTTATCCTCCATGTATCCCTCTGGTCCTGGGTAAGATGTTCCTGATTCCTGGAGGCTGTCTTGGACACTCAGGGTGTGCTCTTTGGGCAGTGCTCCCAGAAGGCAAGAAGATGGTGGGGGTAGTGCAGAATGGAGAAGCCCTCCTACCACAAGGAGTCTGAGGTGAAGGGGCCAGAGGAAGGGATTCTGGAGTAGAATGGATATCATGTGGTGGAGTGCTGAGCAGGCACACAGGTCAGTGGGGACACAGGGACACGAGGGTGGAACCCAGAAATGCAACCGCATCTTGCACAACTTAAGCTGATGCTTTGGGGCTGTTCTGAGTCTACTCTTGTGTGCTGTCAGTTACTGTTGGGTCAGCATCTGAGGGCTGTGCCACCTTCCCTTTGCAGATGGCTCGAGGGACCCTGCCAAGGTCCCCTAGCCATAAGCCCAATCAGCCTCAGACCATGGCTCTCTCTGGTGGATCCTGGGCATGTGCCCTCTTTCAGACCAGATGAGGACCTGGGACAAGTGGACCTGTTGTGCTTTCCATTGACGTTGGCACCCGGAAGGTGCTCGGGGAGATGGAGAGCCGAGGGACACCGTTCTGTTCTGTCGCTGTTCCGTTCTCTGTTCTCTCTTCTGTACAGTCGGTGAGAGAATGGGGACCCAATTTAGACAGCAGGAGAGTATGCATGGCGTGGCGTAGCTTGGAGAGGCACTGATTAAACCACTACAGACCCTCCTCCGCTTTTGTTCGTTTTTGTATTTTGAGATGTGGTCTGGTCTCACCCTGTAGTCCAGGCTGGCCTTGAACTCACAGAGATCTGCCTGCCTCTGCCTCCCAAGCACTGGTATTAAGAGTGTTCGCCACCGTGCCCGGCCTCTCATCAATCTTAATCTGATAACAAATAAGATCCTGGTACTATTTTGCCGAGGATCCAGGGCACCAGGGCTCTGAGCCTCATGTCCCGTTTTGCAGCTGACCCAGCAGGTGCCATGGGTGTGAGGGAGGGGTTATCCTGGGAGTGGGTGGTGGCAGAGGGCAGCAGCTGGTGTCTTTCCTGGAGCCCCTCCAAGATCAGTGGCACTGAAGTCAATGTTTTCCCAAAATTAAGTATCTGGGGAGGAACAAGAGAAAGTCATGAAAGATTGGAATTGGAGTTATCCCATGAAATCAGCAGGGAGAAGGCATGCAGGAAATTGGAGAGGGGGTAGGCTGAGCATGATAAGTGTGGGGAGAAGGAAACACCTGTCATCCAGCTATCCAGGAACACATCAGCACGTCAGATAGGCCCTCCTCCCAGCCGAGCCCTGCTGCCCACAAAGGTTCTTAAAGGGCACACGTGGTGAGGGCAGAAATGCTGCAGGGACACCCTATACAACCAGCAGTGCTCAGACACAACCAGTGTTTGCCGCAGGCTGGATGGGGCAGTGGTGGGTGGAGGGCTGGGCCAGACCAGAGCTTCTTCCCCAAGAGAAGCAAGGGGGCTTGGGAGATGCGCAGCTGTGCAAACACGAGGGACCAAATCCCCAGCACCTCCGGAGAAAGCTTGGCATGTCAGTGTGTGCCTGCAGGTCGATCGCTGGAGCGGTGGAGGCAGGAGGATTGCTGGAGCTTGCTGGCCAGCTGGTCTAACAGAAATCAGTGAGTTCCAAGTTTACTGAGAAATGCTGCCTCAAAAATTAAGTTGGAGCCAGGCAGTGGTGGCACACACCTTTACTCCCAGCACTTGGGAGGCAGAGGCAGGCGGATTTCTGAGTTCGAGGCCAGCCTGGTTTACAGAGTGAGTTCCAGGACAGCCAGGGCCATACAGAGAAACCCTGTCTCGAAAAACCAAAAAGAAAAAAAAAATAAGTTGAAGAGCTTTTGGCCTATACATAACACCCGCCCCCTTCACACACACACACACACACACACACACACATACACACAGAGTAAAAAGCACAGAACTAGGTGTACCCATTACTCCCAGCTCCAGCCGAGGCCCCTGGCCCTCAGGAGACGCAGTAGGTGTAACTCATTCTCTGCATATCAGTGTTGGCCTTGCATCAGGCTAAGTGCTGGTGGGGTCAGGTGGCATGGGTCTCTGAGTATAGGGGAATCATAGAGGACAGAGCTGAGAGAACAGGGACACACCCACCAGGTGATGGGTGTTGGGGGACGGGGACACCCCCCCCCGAGAGATCAGGCCATGAAGGGTCCTTATCTCATCGTGGGTGTCAAATACCCGGTCAAGGGTCAGGTCTGAGCACAGGTCCCTGGTGGAGAAAGGATCATACTCTGAGCCGCCCTGCCCAGGGAATCTGACTTGGGTGACAGGCTGGCCTCAGTGAAGCCACTTCAGAGCCCATCTCGTCCCATCTGGGGTTTCCTCTTTTGATGAAGAAGGAAGTTAGCCACGTGCTGGCCAACATCCTGCTGCCGAGTCCAGGCATGCAGGTGGCTGCTGGCCAGCCCACACTGGGGGACACACTAGGGACACAGTGCCAAGAGTTATGGCCCCAAGCCAGCTCTGGTCAGACCCATGCCATCTGCACAGGATTCTAGTCTCTACAGCTCTTTCTCGGACTCTTTTCACCCAGTCCCTTATTTCGTGTGCCCCGCAGTTTTGAGTTTATGAGTTCTGGGCTCCGTCAGTCCTCTTGCCCCAGCTTCCTGAGTAGCTGGGACTACAGACGTGTACCCTACACTCATCTTTTCCCCTGGAATTTTTTTTTGAGACAGGGTTTCCTATACCGAAAGGATACCCTCAAACTCACTAGGTAGCTGAGGATAACCTTGAACTTCTGATCTTTCTGCTTCTGCTTCTTGTGTGGAATTACAGGAATCGCATCATAACACTGGCTTTCCTGGAGTATTTTAAAGGGATTTGACCATTTCTCCCATAGATGTTTTCTCTCATCTATCACGTGGGTACCCAAGGTTGCTGAAACTTCTGTGATGTCTCAGGGCCCCAGTGTCTAGAGGTGCTTATAGCTCCTATGAGTGAAGAATAGACAGGGAGTCGGGGTTTTGAGGAACTAAGCCCTGGCCCCTCACTGTAGGCCTTGGGAAGGATGCTGAGAGAGGACAGAGGCTGACTGGAGAGGATCAGGTATGGGTGGGTCTTACACCTCAGAATTCAGGGCCAATGTGAGGAAACTGGGGTAAAGGGCTAGGAGGTACAGTGGGAAAAGAGCAGGGCGTGGGGCTGGGAGCCAGCTTCTGCTGGGTGAGGGAGAGGCTCCCTGCTGACCGTGGGCCGTGCTGAATGCCACTTTGGAGATGCCTAAGTGCCAGCCTACAGTGGGTTGGCATCAAACATTGAGTGCCAGCAGGTAAAGAGCACATGTGTGACCCCACCCAGGCCACAGTTGGTAACTAAACACAAGAACATAGCTGTTTCCCAGGCTCACACAAGCTGCCTTTCCCTGGTACAGGACAGCCAGAGAGAGCCTCAAAGACAGCAGTTGACAAATGCTTTGGGGTAGCCATGGTACATGCCGCCCTCCAGCCCTGCAACTCCAGAAACCCAGATGATCCCTCCTTGAGTTCCTTCACTAGAACAGACCTGAGGGACACCTCCTGAACAAAGAGAGGCTAGATGGGGTATGTGGAGTCCCAAGTAGGATTTTGTCATATTACACAATAACATAGGCCCTGGGCATAGGACTGAGGACTGCAGTATACACTGTCATTGGGTGCATCAGGCTGATATGCAGTTCTGGGAAAGCCAGCAAAGCCTGTTTCTAGCACTTGGCATGCAAACACTGGGAAGTTTTAGTGCAGAGAGTTACAGTGTCTTTGTCCCCAAGAGACTACAGTGGCAGACTCCAGTTTCTCATCATGTAGCAGTTGGGGCCCAGGCACCGGTATTCCTCCTACATCCTGAGATCAGCAGAGAAGACTCCCGATCAGCAGATAACACATCTGCTAAGATGTTCACTGTGTGAGCAAGTTCTAGTGTGTGCATTATATTTATGGCTTTGTGTATCTGCAGAGGCCAGAGGTCAAAATCAAGCATTAACTACTATCGCACTCCACCTTAGTTTTTGAGGCCAGACTTACTGAAGATGGGGCTCACTGGCTCCCCCTGCCACCTCCCCTGCCACCCCAGCACAGGACACTGCACTTGGATATTTTACATGGGTGCTGGGGATTCAAACTCACGTTTGTGCAGTAAGCACTTTCCTACCAGGCCCTCTCACCAGCCCCTCCTGAAATGTCCCTGTGCGTTTACTGGAAAAAGGCTGTCAAGCCTCAGATCCCACCATCTGTCTCAAAACCCACTCCCAGACAGAAGGAAAGCTGAGAGTTCATCCAAGTGTGGTTGAATATGCTGATGCACCTGCAAGGTACTGTCTGGGAGTGGAGGATGGTGTCCCAAGAGTAGAGGGTGGCACATGGAACCCAGCAGGGAAGAACATAACTTTATTGTCATTCCTGATTAGAAAAGTGGGGCCTGAACCCCTGAGTTGGGGGCTGGGGCTCTTCCCAGGTCACTACTGGTAGAGGGCACCAGCATGACCTGCGCCCCCTTGGCACGGCTGCCTCTTAACGGCTGCCAAGCCTAGGCACTGAGGCTGGAGCCAGCAGGTACTGATGGCTGTCCAAGGTCCCTGGGTCAAGAAACAACAAAGGCAGCGGTCTCCAGGGTAACCTGGGCAGGCTCCATGAGAAGTAGGGTCACTGGTGTAATCAGCAAAGGGAGGGGCATATCCTGGTCCTTCTGGAATGTCCTGAGACAGAGGCCAGTGCTGGCCCCTCGTCGAGTCCAATCATGGATTTGCTGCATGTTTTTGGGTAGGCAGTGACCATTCTCTGGGCATGCGTTTCTGAGGAGCTGTCCAGTTCTGATCTCCATGGCCCTGCATCCACTCCCACATGCCTCTGGTAGCTGCTCACACAGCAGTCACAGTTGGACGGAAGTCCATCCCTGACCATGGTCCAGCGGTGGCCACCTTGGGCTCTGCACACAGGAGAGGGATGCTTTGGGGGTACAGCAGTTGCAGGGATCTGGACAGCTGGGCTGCAGGTCAGGTACCTTTAAGGTCTCTGGAAAGATGAAAAGAGAGGCAGGCATGAGTGCTACCAGGCCAGCTAACAGTGCCCCAGGCTGGAGGGGTGCTGAGTTCATGCTCGTGACCAGCTTGTGGGCATCAGGGCTACTCAGCCTTGGGTGTAAGGATCTGTTCACCATGGGCCAGGTGCTACAGCCCTTCCCACACTGAATACAGTATTCCTGGGTGTCTGTAAGGACTTAAAGGATATGCTCGTAATGGTGACAAGAGCCAGTGAGTAGTGACTGTGGCCACTGACTAGCAAACCCCATTACTCCTGCTGTCGGCAGCAGCAGACCATGCAGACAGCAAGAACTTGAAGCCTCTGGAAACAGCTCTGGAGACACCCATGAAGAAGACAGGTCAGGGGAACAGGGGCTATGTTCCCACAGGCCCTAGTACCCTCATCCTGGCCAGATGAGCTACACACTCAGGGAGCATCAAGGACTATATCCGGGTGATTAGTAAGTGGCCCGGTCATGCCATATGTGAGGGATAGCCAGCCCAGAACCCACCACACCTACAAGCCTCCCACGGCGGTGGCAGCAGCAGGTCTCAGCGTCCCGTGCCGACTCACCTGGGTGTCCTACTGCCGGGGCGCCACGTCCATTACAGGCTTCTGGACCCCGAAGGCCGTAATGAAGATGTTGACCACCACGATGATGAAAACCAGTCCCGTGGCCAAGTTGTTCAGGAAGTCTAGCTTGGCGTGCTTGGCTGGGTTGTTGAGGTCATACTTGACTGTGGATGAGAGGGACAGATGCTGCTCAGGGAAGCCTGGCCTGGATAGAATGTCCAGGGAGCACTGAGTGAAGAGGACAGGGCTCTTGGCCATCGTCAGGGTTTTGCTCCCCACTGGAAAAATGCTAAAATTAGGCATGGATGTCCCTCCTTTTTATATCTGCCACTTTCCCCGTGAGGAAAAGAAGCCCAGATAGGACTAGTGCTGAGATGTCACTTCTGCCAAGCCAGGCCAGGTTTCGTTTCAAAGGCAAAAGCACTGAATTCCTCCTGAGGCTTCTTTACAGACCCCCCCAGTCTACCTTAGGCTCTGCTACTGTACCCATTGCACAGGTATTGACCGTGCAGTCCCCCAGAGCATCCTTCATTAGTTTGAGGTCACACTGCCAGAAAGTAAATGTGGGGCTCTTGACGTCCCTGATGACATCTTCTGCTCTGGACAAGCACCAAGGTTGCCCTGGCAACCCCAGTCCACTTTCCTATCAGCTATCCATCATGCCTATGGTCACCTGTGGGTCATCTGCTGAGGGGACGACCAGTGATTAGAGTTGGGAATTCGTGGTTATACTCTACATGTTGGATTTTCACTCAGAACCAGAAAGAAGAGTTGGTCCAGGTCCGAGGTCATCTTCTGGGTCCAGAGTCATCTTATATCCAGAAGCCCGGACTCTTCGTTCTCTATTCCAGAGTCCCCCCCTCACCCCCCAAGACATCACATCTCCCTGCAGCCCACCTCTTGACCCAAGGTCTTCGCCTTGCTTCCTAGGTAAAGGTCTCTTCTTTGTCTCCTGTATAACTTGCCTGCTCTGTTACTAGACGTAGGCAGCAGGGTCAGGCCTGAGCTGGTCTGGGCAGGGAGGACTGGCTGGCTGGCAGAAGCTATCTTATGGCTGGGAGCCACGGGGACCTAAGGAAGCAGGTACCCAATCCCCCTTCCCCTGAGGACCCTAACCTCACTCTGCTTCCAAAGCGCAAGGGTCAGACGTAGGGAGCGGCAGCCTGACTACCTGAGGGCCGAGCGTCTGAGGTGGACCCACCGCTCACCCACCCCACACGTCTCCCTCCCCATCCCTGCACTGTGCAAGCAGCCGTGGTGGTCCTACCCAAGAAGATGAGCAACACGCCCACTCCGATCTGCAGCACGAGGGAGATGGAGATGAGGACCACAAGGGGCACGAAGAAGGCGAAGTCATTGCCCTGCTCCACCACGGCCTTCAGCTGCGACGCGTTGGCCATGAGCAGCGCGATGTCCAGCATGCTCTCTGCAGCGCTCTTCTTGTTGGCGTAATGGTTTACGTTGATGGGCCGGTTCCTCACGCCCCAGCGGGGTGGCTGCGTGGAGCAGAACACGGTCAACTTGGGGCTCTGGGGCCAGGACAGGGTTCCGACCTCAGCGCACACACTGGTCTCCAGCGGGGAAAGCCCATGACTCTCACTCTCCTGTGCAGCAGCTACTCACTCCTCTTTGCCTACAAACCCTTGGCTTCCCCTCCCCCAGGGTCTAGGTCCCTGCATACTGGCTCTGGCTTGAAGTAACCCTTCCTGGGATGAGCCTAAAAGTCTGGTCAATCCTGCCTTGGTTCACCTCCCAGTCTCAGCCTTACCCCGCTCAGTGCGACCCCACACACAGACATCACCCTCAACTTCAGCATCACACTACAGGATGGTTTGGCCACCTTGCTAAGCTACAGCTACTCGTGATTATGTGGCACACAGCAGGTGTTCAATAGCTGCACGCCCGCCATCCTGCAGGCAGTAGAACAGGATGTGTATCTCCTGATTTCTCATAGTGATGAGAGACAGTTCTGAGCTTCCTTGGTGGCATCCTCTCTTCTCTTAGAGCTAGATCCAGTGGCTGCCTCTCCCTGGAGGCCATTCCCAGGTCACCTCCCCCCTCTCTTACATGGTCAGTCACAAGGGACCCTATAGATCTTTCTCTACCCACAGGGGCTTCCCCTTCCAGATACCACCCCCCAAGCTCCGAGGTTCTCCCTGGTGGCCTCTGCTTCCAGGATATTGCCGTGGATTCTCCTGGTAGGACCTGGCCCTCTCCTGTCATGAGAGGTCACCTCTCTGCTGGCCTACTTCATTCTAAGGTACCTTTAAATGGCGGGCTTCCTCTTCCCACTGAGACAATTGGCTCAGTCAAGCTACCCTGGTCAGGGCCCCTTCTCAGCTACCTAGGAAAAACTCGCCAAACCTAGGCTAGCCCTTTGTCCACTGCTGCCCTGAGCCATTGAGCCCTGCACTGTAGCCTCCAGGGAGTGGGCATGGAGCTGAAAGAGGTGGCCAGGGCCTGCTATTGGCAGTCAGCCACCTGGGGCCACCTGGAAAGATCCTGTTTCTAGACTCATGAAAGATGCAGGAACGAGAGACAGTGCCGTGGGGCCGTGGGGCAGGCGTCCACTGCACTCAACGTGACTATTTTCCACAGGCTGGAAAGCCCAAAGCAGGCACCACTGAACTGACAAGAGTATGTAGCGTCAACCTGAAATTTCTCCTGAAGTCACGAGTTCAAGAAGGAAGGCGGTGTGCGTGATGGGAGGCACAGGCGGGCTCTGCTACCTGAGCCTGAGCTAGAACATACAAACCACCAGTTTTCAATGTAAGCTGCACTTTGAATAGCAAGCTCACTTGGGTCAAAATTCTTACTTAGGAGCACGTTCCGTGTTTGTGTGTGTGTGTGTGTGTGTGTGCACGCGCGCGCGCATGTGCATTTGTATATAATTTCATGTGTATATGCAGTTGTATGTGTTGTAGAAATTTACACGTGTGTGGATGCACATGAGTATGCATATGTGCTCAAAGTACTGTGTATGCATGCCCATGTGTCACACAACACATACATATAACCCACAAACACATACGGATAAGCAGGCCTACACATGTGTGCACACACATAAACACTGAAAGTGGAACTTTTGGCAGCTCTGTTGGTGGAGCAGAGGTCTGCAATGGATGAAATGAGGCCACGAGGCTGATCTTGCCGGCTGCTGGGCAGCAGAAAGAATTTCTTCTGGTTCTGAACCATTTAAAGGCTTCCTGACCACATGGTCACAAGGAACAGCAACATGAATGAACTCCCTCATGGCCCTGCCCTCACACACCGCTCTCATCACTCTTAGTCACAGCCGCCTGTGCCCCTGCTGGCCTCACTCACTTAGGGAGCAAACTGAGGCTCTCTACACTGTAAGCTCCTCCCAAAGGCACACAGCAAGCAGGGGCCAGGATACAATGTGAACTTACGCTTTGGGACTCAGAGTTCCGGTAGCCTAGACTCTGAAGGGACTGGGATCTCAGGGGGCTCTCTGTCTCTAGTGCAGGACAGCCAGGCTTGCTTAGCCTCAGTGTCTTGCTAAGTCACAGAGCTTGTGGAATTAATATCCTGAAGTGGCTCAGAGCCCTTGGGACCAACAGAGGCTACAACCCATCAGCCACCTGCTTACCTTTTACCCTGTAAGACGGTGATATGGGCCTCAGGCTGAGGGACAGGCTATGACATGGTGTTAAGCTCTGCCTCTCCACAGCCTGTCTCCCTTCCTTTGAATCTGGGGCTGCCATCTGGGAAATTTGTCTAAAACTGAATAAAAGGACACATTACTCTACTAGGGATCAGTATAGATGGGCCCAGGGGGCTTTGCAGGATGTCTCCAGGGTCTGATCCTGCGCCATGCTGGTGACTGACACACAGGCCTCTCCTGGGATGTACAGTTGGATGGATCCAGGGTGTCCGGGCCACCCAATCACAGATCAGGGAGCCCTGTTGGCCTAACTAGCTGCCTGATCATGCTAGGAAACCCAGGCCTGTGCCAGTGACCTGGGCAGATCAGAGAGAGAACACACTGGTTAATGTGTACTAGGGCACACGGGAGTTTCTTGAAACCTCAGCAGCAGCTGGGAACTGGCTATTTCATCTAAAACCCAGGAAGGACCATTGTGGGTTAGTCATCCCATTCACGGGGCTGCGCTAATGAGGGCCTCGTCATGAGGCCTAGGGCCACCTGACTGTCCATGGCTGAGGTAGGAGGGGAGTGGGTACCTAAGATCTGGCTCAGTCATGACACAATGGGGGATCTGTGCTCAACAGCTTGACCCACAGAGCAGGGTGCCATCCTCCACAAAAACATTCCCAACATTCCCAAAAAATCATCATACCAATGGCCATCAAGGTGACTGCTTCTCAGTAAAAAGACAGGAAAACACAGGGAACATTATAAGGCAGGGCTCAGCGGCTCTGACCTGCAGGGACACCCTACATCAAATGGCAGGTCCAGAATGTTCCTTTACTCTCAATGTCTGGCTCTCCACAGTGACCTATCTTCAGTCACAGAGCAATACCAGTGCACGGACAAAGATACAAGGAAAAGAAAGGCCAAGCCAGGCACAGGTCTTCCATTAGCCAAAATGTTGTCCTAGGTGACCCAGAGGTCCAAGTCTAGATCAATCCTGGATGACCCAGCCTGGACTGCTCAGAGGCCTTGTCAAACACCAGTAGGTGGTAGGGGTGACTATGGTAGGGGTGCAGCAGCTGCATGCACACCCCCAGCCACCTGTGCCAGCCTTCTGTGCCCCAGCCTGCATTGCTTCCATGCCCTGGGAGCCCAAGAAGCAAGACTGGAGTTTCTCCTGATTTCACACATATATTCCCGGCAGGAAACCTCGGTGAGACAGCAGGAAGCATGGGAGGCGGGGACCTCACAGCAGCTGGGCCACAGGCTGGGCAGACTCACTTCCTGTGGGTCAGAGCTGACCAGGAGTGACCCGGAGGCCCACTAGGGTGGCCTTTAGAACTTGGCTAAGATCCTGACTCTCCCGGGATCTGCCAGGCAAGCAGAAAGGAGGAAAACGGGTAGCTTCTCCTGGTCACTGAGGCCAGGCAGAGGGAAGCCAGGGTGCAGGACATAATGACCTGGAGGCCTGAGATTTATGGCCATAGCTACCTCAACCTGAGTTCAGTGAGGGGCGAGAAAGCGGGGCAAGCACCACAGGGTTATGGCCCAGTTCCATCTCAGCCCCCCACCCCCACCCCCACCCCGGCAGTGTCTAACAGGAAGCTGCCCCCCAGCGTCACGTCTGAGCGTGGCATTTCCACATTAACTGGTGTTTACTGTTTCTCAGCTGCCAGGTAAAAGTGAGCTAACTCTCAAACACTGGATCAGGCTGTGAACACTAACGGAGCCGTTAGGTAATTGGCTCTGGGGCACCTAGCATCTGGAGGGGCATGGGCAGAACTTCCCCAGTGTTACACTTGACAGGAACCAGCCAGGGTGGCTCTGCTGGGCCTCAACTACCTGAGAGGTAGTGGCACCCCTTTTTCCAGAGGTTCCCTTGGGTTCTCATCCTGGGGATAGTGTTGGTTGTCCTTCCCAAACTTCTATGGCGGTCACCATGAGACCGTGGAGAGTGTCTCCGTAGCTAACGCCGCCATGTACTGCACTCTGCCGCAAGCGTTTCCTTTATGTCAGCCATATATAGCTTTTACTGAGCAGAAGCACTTATTATGTCACTTCATAGATAAACTGAGGCACAGAATGTTGACACAACATGCCTTAGAAACTTGGAGGTAGGATCCCCAGGTTGGGAAGGGGGACCGGGCATCTAGTCTTCAAGGTTAGCCAACCTCAGAGACACTGTTCCCAGTGACTCTAGACAAAACCTCCCACCCAACCCTGTATGGTCTCAGTACTCAGCCTCTGGTCTCCACTTGTACTGTTCCTCTGCCTAGGCACCCTTCCACTCACACCAGAGGGTCAGATCTGTCTCTCCTGTAAGCCAATGCAAACAACTTCACTACAAGGGGAGCTTTTCCTGACCCTTATGCTCCTAACCACCACGGCAGGCAGGAAGGCAACCCTGCACACCTTTGAGAAACTAATGCAGATGATTTCATTCTCCCAGTTGACTCTTCAAAGAAATGGTGTGTGTGTGTGGGGGGGAGATATCTCTCTCCTTCTTGTTCCCAGAGGCAAGCCAGTGACCCCTGCGTAAACTAACCCAATCTCTCCTGTGTCCGTGCTCAGAACTCCCTTGGGGGGGGGGCACAGCCCACCCAGCTGTCTGCAGAGCTGAACAGACAGAGTACTGAAGGGCAAGGCCACTGGTCGGAGACAGTTCCCCTTCAAATCAGCTTCTAAACCACCGGTCCACCTGTTCCTGATTTGCATCCCTTGTCCTTAAAGGCAGAGAGATCTGTTCTCTATTTTAGACCCACATACAAAAAGCCCAGGCAGATGGTGGACTCCCAAAAGGGACTCAGCCAGGGTGTCCCTTGCTTCCAGAGTGTTCACACATTTTGGCAGAGCCCAGGTCTCAGCTGGAACACCTGAAGAGTCCCAGGGTTCTGTCCTGTTTTCTCTTCCCATCTCTTGCTCCTCCTCTGGTCCCTCCTCCCTGAACAGCCCTGTTCCCACCATAAGAACCTGGGCAGAAAGTCTTGTGTTCTGGTTTATTTTGCACTGCAGGGACTTGTGGAAAATCCCAGCCTGGTGCAATTTCCCCACCCCCATCCCTGGGGGGGTCGGAAATAGAAAGAATGTCCAAAGTCAACACGTCACAGAGGGACAGAGGACCATGCGGGGTGGTACAAGTGAAGGCTGGGCCCTGGCATGCTCAGGCCCTGCCCTGGAGGTAGACTATGAGGTGAGGGGTCAGGAAGGATGATCCCTCAACATAGGCATCGGACCACTGCTGTGGCCTTGGCAGGCTAGGCAGAGCAAACTCGAGGCAGTTTACAATCCTAGAATTGGCACCCTGAAGATTGAGAGCGTGGCGCTCTGTTTTTCATAGGCAGGTGACCGCAGCAGGGACACAGCCACGGGTTTCCCCCTATCGCTTCTGCAAGCGACCGTGTGGTCACCGTGCGGTGACGTAGCTGTCTGCCTGGTGCTGGCCTCCAACCAGGAGGCAGTGACTCCTCTCCCGCCCACCCCAAGGCACGCAGGAGGAGACAGCACGGAGGCGCTGGAAGTTGGAGGGTGGTGTGGGAGGCAGGAGAGTCCCGGAGAGCGGGATGCCAACCTTCTCCACCCGAAGAGTGGTGCCAGCCAGACGCGGGCTCTGCACAGCGGGGCGACGGCAGCAAGCTAGACCGCCCGGCGCCTCTGCCTACCTGCTGTGCTGGCCCCAGACCCGTGGGACCACCGCTTGCGCTCGGGACAGGTCAAGCACGACTTTGCCCGGAAGCAGCGGCCACCACCACCACCATCACCACCACCATCACCACCACCCCGCAGTGCGGACGCCGCGCGTACCCGGCCCGACGCCTACAGGTGCCCACAGCCGAGCAGGGCCCAGAGAGGGCGGCGCCGGCCAAGGTCACACAGCAGCCGGGGCAGGCGGTGCTGAGATCTTACCAAGGCGTCGGGGGAACCGGGGGAGCCCGGGCGCAGGTCGCCGTTGAGCTCATACTCCTCAGTGCCGGACTCCATGGTGCGGCCTCCCGGGCCGCCCAGCACACGGCCTGAGCGCTCCCGCGCCTCCGCCACGGGCTACGGCTGTGCGCCCGCCCCTGGCCCGCCCCGGCCCGCCCCCCGCGCACGGCCGCCCCCGGACTCCGCCTCCACCCGGGGCGGGCCCGGGCCTAGACACCGGCGGCTAGAATCGCGCCTGGCTAGGATAATACAACTCGGGCCTTGACGCCCCCAATTCTCAGGCTACTTCACGATGGCTAAGACAAGCAACCCGGCGCCTGTCCTTGCGATGACATCGGGGGCCTTCAGGGACCCTGTCTCAAAGTCGTTGATCAAGCGCCCCCCCCCCCAAAACTTTGAACATGAACACTTGATTTTTTTTTAAAAGTGAGGCCAAGGGCGAGCCCATGCTGAGACAAGAGCCCATGCTGAGACAAGAGTCTACAGAGCAAGTTCCAGGGCAGCCAGGGCTACATAAAGAAACCCTGTCTCAAAAACAAAAAAGATACCTGGGCTGAAGAGATGGGTTAGTAACTAAGAGCATTGGCTTCTC
>BTHU01000022.1:15146014-15151014 GCA_036184795.1 Tokudaia tokunoshimensis
CTTAAGGGTTCTTTGGAAAGTTGGTTGGATGGTGTTTTGCTGGGGCAAACACGTGAAGGAATGTTTTGCTGAAGCGGATGCAGGAGAGAGGATTCTGCTAATGCAAGCACTTGAAAGAACATGTGATAAAAGATTCGTTGTTAATAACAGGCATGTATTGGTCTGCCTTACATTGAGTAGTTGAACTGAATTCTTCTGAATGCCATAGAGAGAAGCGCACCAAAATCTTCTGGTGGCGTGCTGCAGCTCGTTGCTGCTTCCACGGACTTGGGTTGATTGGATGCACATACTGAGGCAAGACCCGTGGAGGACCTGTGATGTTGGGAGGGTAGAAATAGGACTCCATGGAGTGACGGAGACAGAGCCTGGCTTGCTGGTGCAGCTAGCTGTGCAACGCTTGTGGGTCTCATGTCTTTGCTGGTCTTCCCTTCCCTGAGAGAGGCACAGCTGAGAACTTCTCCTGGTGTCTCTCTGGGTCCCTCCTGCTGACTCGAGCAGAGGCTGAGGCCCGGCTGTCTCTGCTAGGTTGTGTCACTGCTGTTGCTAACCTGACTCTACCAAACTGGACCGCTGGTGTACCTGTGAGGTGTTTGCAAGTAGATTGAGCTGCTGCCTGCTAACCTGGGAACTGAACTGCCGATTTCCAGACAACACAGATGGGAGATGCTCTAAAGAACCTTTCTAAACAGGTCCACTTCCCTCCCTCCCCAGTATCCTTTCTTTTCCACTACCTCTGGTCGGTATTGGGCTACAAGGAAGATTAAAGTGTTTAAGAACCGTCATTAAAAATAGGATTTGAAAAAAATTAAAGTTACAGTCTACCCTTCAGAGGTACGCTCCAGCGACCCACCTCCTCTAACAAGGCCTCATATCATTTCTACTCTTCCAAGTACTGTCCTCAGACTGTAAATTCATTGATTAAATCAAAGCCCAGGGGATCTGGACACCTCTCAGTGCTTAGATGCACCAGCTGGGGACCAATGTTTCACCAAAGGAGTTCCCGAGTGACAATTCATACCAAATCATAGTACCTACTTTATAACCGAGGATACAAGGCCCAGAGAGACTGTCACAGCCTCAATATTGCCTGAGGTGTTCTCTCAGGCAGGGTGTGACATGTGGCCTGTCACAGTGGCAGTCACGGTTCACCACTGAGGTCATTGACGCCTCACTGATTATCCACCAGTGCTGGAAATCTGTAGTGTGTGTGTGTGTGTGTGTGTGTGTGTGTGTGTGTGTGTGTGTGTCTGTGTGTCTGTGTGTGTGTGTGTGTGTGTGTGTGTGTGTGTGTGTGTGTGTGTGTTCTGGCAGGCTGCAGGTACCAGGCAGGCCTCTGAGACACCATTAGAACCTGCTTAGTCCTTAGAGCCCCCGGGCAACTCCAGCTGAGGGTTCTTAGAGCTATTTCAGAGGGACACAGGAGGACCATGATGGAGCAACTGAGCTGTCACACTGTGTGTGGTTGCAGTCACTCAGTGTTCCACTCCTGTCTTTGGGCGGGCCTTCTTCTCCTCCAGCCTTAGTTTCCTCATCTGTCAGTGGGAAAGAGGAAAGGCGGAGGCACAGGCACGTCAGCTTTGCTGGCTGGCTGCCCTTCGACGTGAGTCTGCAGAGGGGTTTCCAGTCTGCAGTGTCATCCTTTCTTGCCTATGGCATGCTCCTCTTCCCTCTGGGCTCAGGAATGTTTACCAGACTTCTCTCTGCTGGATCTGACCCAGGATAAGTCTTAAAGGGACGGCGTCCACTGTATCCCTGCTGCCCATCTGGTTTCAAGGTCTGCTGGAAATGCTGAGAAGGTAAGACATCCATAGACCTCCCCTAGATGCTGGCTCTGAGCAGATGGTCCATAGGGAGGTGACCTCTGGAAGTGTCCTCAGGAGAGAATCAGAACAGGAAAGGGTCCAGAGAAGAGTGGCTGAGCCCTGTGTGTACCCAAGGCCCACACACAAACATGTCTGCGCCTGTTTGCATGAGGGCGCTGAGCCTGCCAATCAGCTCAAGGCCAGTATCTCAGGGTATTTCCCCAGCACTGGGAGACTCTCCTGTGTCACTCATGCCAATAGAAACAGGATGATCTATGCTGCACATGTGTCAGACACCCTCCCCACTCTGAGCTGTGAGCTTTGGGGTTGTATCCTAGTCTGTAAAACAGGAATGCTCTAAGACTGTGTGTGTAAGCCCTGAAGGTTTTGTTCCCAGCCCCTCCCAATGGTACTAACTCCAGCAGGCAGTTCTGCCCTCCTAGCTGATAAAAGGGTCTCTGGGCTGGGGTGATGATTTCAGTCAGTTAAATGTTCTCCTTGACAACAAGAGGACCTGACTTCAGTTACCAGAATCCTCTTTTTAAAAGCTGGGTACAGTGGTGTGCACTTGTAATCCCAACACTGGAGCTATGGAGACAAGCAGATTCCTGGGGTTCCCTGAGTAGCCCACTAGCCTAGCCTACTTGGTGACCAGTAAGAAATCCTGTCTCAGAGCAAAAGTTGCTAGTGCCTGTGACCTTAGCAGGACAGAGGATAGGCATTGTCACAGTGAATAAGCCCACAGGTTCTGCTTCAATGTAGAAATAGGGTGCCTGTTATCCTTGGTGGCCCCGAGACTGGGATCCAACCATGCTGGCTTTGCGGGAGATGGGTATCCCATACACAGGCCTCACATGTCCCTGTACCATGTCACAGAGGCCTTTCCAGGGAAGCTGAAGCCTTCCCTCTTATCCATGCGGCCCAGTAACCAGGGTATAATACTGGGATATGAGCCCCCACACAGCACAGAGTTGTGGCTTTACTAATGAGGGTCACAGTGGTTAGACAACCTGTGGGACAGACCATGTCGTCACAAGCAGAGAGTGCCATTCCATCTCACAGAGAGAGAGAGAGCGAGAGCGAGAGCGAGAGAGAGAGAGAGAGAGAGAGAGAGAGAGAGACAGAGAGAGAGAGAGAGACAGAGACAGAGACAGAATGAGATCAGGAGTGACGGTGGCATGGCCTAGTGACACTGTTCCTACCCATGGTCTGAGCACAGAGGCAGGGAGGGAGTCGTGGTGCCTGGCCCTTAGCCCTACGCTCCTGAGTTTAGCTTTATTCATTAATTCTCCCTTCCTGACAACCAGAAATGAATGTAAAGAATGTAGAGACAGTCATTTTAGGCTTAAGGGGATCTTGAGCAGGGGAGCCTTGGGCAGCAGAGCCAAAGACAGAAGCAACCTGTGTTCCTAACAACTGGAGCCCAGGCTCTGCCCGGTCTCCCGGGCTCCCATCTGCTGACTTCTTGCTGTATGAAAAGCAAATTATCTTGTTTTGAAACTGCTGTAATTTAGTCTTCTTCTGACAGTCATCGGCTGAACTCAGCTCTAGTTTTAAAGTCTTAACACTGGCTGGGGATGATAGAGCACTTGCTTAGCACGCATGAGGCCCTAGGTTCGACCTGTTCGATCAGATAAAACCAGAGCACTGGTGTACACCTATAATCCCAGGATGCAGAAGGTACAGGCAGGAGGATTATAAAGGTCTGTCTGGGATATGTGAGATCATGTCTTAAAAAACAAACAAACAAAACAAAAGGACAGTCAAACTCTTTGAAGGCTTGCCGGGAAAGTCCTCCCGAGCCTCTGAATAAGCCCTGCCTCTGCTCTTCCTTTTGTCCCTTTGAGACCTTTCAACCTGAGGGCCATTGTGCTCCTGCCCAGTCTCCGATAGCTAGCTGTCACCTGATGGCCATGCACCTGTTCCTTAGGGACCTCCCTGCACCTGGGTATGGGCCTGAAAACACTGTATTTGTGTGTTTGTGTGGACGTTGTGTGCCCCATCCTGACCAGCGTCTGACCACAGTCAGCCTGGAAGGGAAGGTCACCTTAGAGCTCAGGTGCTATCCACCGTCTGGTGTCTGCCTGGGGTCTGGCCTGGCTACATCCTCTATTCACCCCCTAGGCACGATGCCAGGTGTCCCTTAGCCCAGGCTGTGATCAGCAAACCACTAATGACAGAGGCTGCCTGGACTCCTTATTCTTGGTCCCCACATGGTCCGCACTGAGGTCCACCAAGCCACTGGTCAGAGAGTGTGGGAGTGAGGGCGGCAGGCTGGCGGGTGGGGGTGGGGGGTGCGGGTAGGTGGCCTGTGGCTTGGCAAAGAAACATCTGCAGGCAGGTCGTCCCTCCTTGTACCTCCTGCTTTTCTTCTGATGGTGCAGGTGGAGCTGAGCTTTAGCCACTGGGATCAGCGTGTCTGGGAGCTGGGGAGTCATGAGGAGGCGGTGTATCCTCCTTAAATGGGGTCTAAGTAAATGCTCAGTGCTAACCCAGTCATTGGGGACCCACAGGAACTGTGTCAGACACTGATAGGGGACTCTTAGCCAGATGTTCCCAAGAAGATTCCCAGAGGAGCCTACGGGTATCTGGCTTTGCCTCTCTCCATACTGTGCTTCCCCAAACCCAGCTCCTCAAAGACTCAATGTCCCCATCTTCCTCTCAACCCTATATCACTGAGGCCCTTTCCACAGATGAAGCAGGAGAATGAGGGGATATGTTCTTGCTGTAGGTTGCCCTGTTTGTACTCTGATGTCAATTTTGCTTCCTCAAGAGGGGCTGCCCCGACAAGGAGTGGCGATTTCATGTGAACATTCTCCCCATTCTAACTGGTCCAATGAAGGCCAGAGCCTGTGATTGGGCAGTGGAAGATGGGGGCTGGAGGATTTAGAGAGTGGAGGAAGAAGGACAGAGGAAAAGGAAGTGGAAGGAAGATGGAGCAGAACCACATGATCCGGAGAAGCCACAAGTAGCAAGGGGTCTCAGAGCTGGGGAATTGATTAGTGTAGTGATAGATCTGCCCAATCTAGGCATAAAGCTTGTAAACATAATAACTGAGTTATATGGTTTTTATACGGGCTTATTGGGGTAAGAAATTACTGCAACGTGTTCTCGCCTGACTGCAGCTGTGGAGCGTCCATGTTGTTCACATTGATGGCTTTTCTCTTAAATAGTTCGAGGAAGTAGCACTTGCCACTG